>OX392462.1:122043879-122261122 GCA_947623515.1 Neoascia interrupta
GGGGGAATAGTACAATTCACCAGTTTCGTGAGAGAAATAAAAATCTCCCGGCCGGGAGAAATGCAAATTCACCACTAAATTGGGCGAGAAAAGAGAGTTCCCCGGCCGAGAGGCCGGGATTTCCCGGCCGGGATCCGTGCGGAAATACACTCCCAATTGAAAAAGCAAGTGCACGATGCGTACACACTTGATGCATACGAAAGTATTTACATGTACCTGAAAAGAAGCATAGCAATGAATACATTGGAGGCACTTATACGCTCTCCAGTATTCAAATCCATCGAACTGTTTTTCAAATGGGAGTGTATTTCCGCACGGATCCCGCCGGGAAATCCCGGCCTCCCGGGCCGGGGAACTCTCTTTTCTCGCTCAATTTAGTGGTGAATTTGCATTTCTCCCGGCCGGGAGATTTTTATTTCTCTCACGAACTGGTGAATTGTACTATTTCCCCGGCCGGGAGATTTTGTGGTATTCACCATTTCTCCCGACAGGGAGATTTATTTTGTGAAGCAATTGAATTACTATCAACATTTTTGACAGGTCATGTTTATAAAGCAAGACCAAGATAATGTGATTTTCTTACTACTTGCAACATTTTTTGACAAGTGATGTATACCAACTTTGCAGCAACCACTGCGAAGTCCAACATCTTTTGACAAGTCGTGATCATCGGATTCACACTAATGTACGTTTCGTTTGGAGTCAAAAAAAATTTGAAAGTGGGTATGGGTATGTCAAAACTGACAGATCTAAATTTGAAAACGTTTCTTTGGTGGCAAAAATTAGGTGAAATTAAGAGGAAACTGACATTTCTCGAATCTGAAATCGCAGAATAAAATCTCGATTTTTAGCTAGATTCATTTTTAGATTTACCAATCCCAACAGACTGTGTTGACAGTTCGCTTGTTTACTTCGTGTAAATTTGGAACGGGTTGGTCTTTCTGCAGAAATAATTTTGTTTTGTTTATAAAACGTTTGTATTGCATTGACTAGTGCAAAAACTTTAATTTCAACATTGGCTTGAAATGCAAAAAACTGTATTCATCCTAATCATGTTCTTCGACAGTTACAGGTCGCGGTATTCGTATATTTTTAGGTGAAGAAACACCCACGACTTTGCCGAATGTTAAAATAAAGCAAGCAGGCTTCGAATTGCGTATGTTATAAGGGACTTGGTGCACAAATGTAGTAGCAAATAATAAAGTTGAGGTTTTTGAATGTAAAAACATGACAATGGCTTATTTTGTTTCTAGTTTCGTCACAAAAAAGAACAGAAAATTTCCCGCAACAAAGCCACAGCAAAATGTAAACAAACTAGGGATGGGAAACAATTTTTCAGTTGGTACCTAACAAAGTAGGGATGGAAAACAATTTTTTCATTTAGTACTAAAACGGAGGCCTACTCAGATTAATTTTTCTTTAAAAAAAATAATTTGCCAATTAAAATAAAAGTTTTTTAATGGGAAATATTCGTATAGCTCTGCATTTTTACGAAAATAAAATCTCGAATTATCGCTAATTTGAGCAAAATGAGTGCAATCCAGAAGCACTTTCAATTCCTAAGAGGAATAAAGCTTGAATTTTCGCTAAAGTTAAAGTGTATTTCAAGCTAGGTTGGTATGGTATATAGACATCTTCAATGAATTTTTTAAACCTTGAATGTTTTGAACCTCTTCTTCGTAAATATATCACATTGAGCAAAAAAAATTATTTGTCATAATTTCGTAGTAAAACGGCAGGCAACTTTAATTAAAGCATAAGAAGTTCTTTATCGAAACGCGTACAAAGTACTATTTCAAACGATCGTTAACAGAATATTTCGGCGAAGTATAATTTCAATACCTTAGATATTTTTGGCGAATGTAAATCAATGTAAAAATGTGACACCATTACGTATCGAAGTTTCTCTTTTTGTTGCGCTAACTTATTCGTAACAATTTATTTACGCTAACACCGAGTTGTTAAAACAGTCACTTATGGTTATTGTTGCATAGTAACATCAACAGATTGCTGAAATAAAAATATTTTAGTTAAGTAAATTACCATTTTACCTTGAAGAAAACATAGTTTTTATAAAACATTGTACTTTTACTCCGATTGTACTTTTTTGCTTAGCCCGACCCAGTACAATTGTATTGGCATTCCCACCATTCAAACAAAACTTACATATGGCAGGTCTCACCTATTCCCACCTATACTATCACAAAAAATCTCAATTTAATTTTTTGTTTGATTCAACCACAAAAAAATAAAACTTGGTTTTTAATTTACCCGATTCCAAAAAAAAACCACATAATCTTGAACCATGGATTGAAGCTCGCCAAAATCTGATCGAATGGTCGGTCAATGGCGGCGATTGCCTCACTCAGATCTATATCCTCAAAACGTTCGTCTTCGGCAAAACGGGCCAGGTCCACATAATTGCTAGCCGTCGCATTGACAATGGCAAACAGGAACTCCATGAAATAAAAATACTCCTCATCAGTGATAGAGACGTTCCATTTTGACTGGATATACTCGTTAGCTTTGTACGCGTCCAAATGGTCGTAATAGCAAAGAGTTACCGCCGGCATTGTCCCCTTCCATCCAAGGTAATCGCGATCGAGGTATACTACTGTCGGCGTGTTAACATACCACAGCAGTTGCTTGGAGCTCAGCCACCGTAAGTAAGTTGCTTGGAGCTCAGCAAGTAGGCCCAAAATATCGCCTTTTTTAATAATCGCAATAATTTTCTGCTTAAAATATAAGGTACCTCTCAATCCAATGAAGTGCCCGATTAGCCACTAACCTCACGGCTAATATCTCAGTTGCATCCCCGATTTCTTCGACCACAACGCTTGTCTTTGAGGTAAAGCGGCTCCAGATGAACCTCCATCCAGACCAAATAGCCAGGACAGTACTCTTTACGGCTTTCACTAGCAAGACTTTCATAACGACTGATGACCAAAGAGCCGAATTCAGTGCGTTATGCATTTACCCTTATTCGGATTCCATTAAGATGACGAGTGTGATTGTACTCCACCGTTTTGAGGCGAACAATTGGAGTCATATTATGGATACAAAAGTATCGTTAGTTGAACAATATATTGAGATGGCTTGGGCAATGGGGTTTTTGTTTTGGGATTGCTTGTGTGTGTTTGGTCGTCTGTTGTTTTCGGATAATGGATTTGGTGAATCCACAAAGGTGCGGTGAGGTGCCCAGATGATGTGCTTTGAACGGTGAGATTTAAAAAAAGTCGAAAGCATGCGACTATCAAGTAAAGACGCATAATTTTTGATACAAATGTTAAGTAAAATTGTTAAATTTGGAACAAATTTGGAAAGGCCTTAAGGTCCTTGGTTATTAATTGTGGCGCCTGTGCCCAACTTAAATACTCCATCCCTTTGAAAAAGAGTGCGAACGGGCAAAATCTTCCTGATTTTATTTTAATGGCTGGTCAGATGAAATTTTGGTGCCATAACATTATGACATTGTGCCAAATATCAAAATTTGGCTTAATAACGCTTTTGAAAGCGTCACTAGACCGAATGTTAACATTTGGCCTAATGTCGCGTAGCTAAATTGCCATAAGGCCAATTTGACACTATGTCACTTTGGGCTATAGGACCCAACCCAAGTAAATGTAAAAGAAATCTCTTAGTACAACGTCGCTTGGAACGCTGTTACGACACCCAAAATGTTTTTTGAGCTAGTTAAAAAAAATAGTTTTTCGCTACATTCACACTTTATAGATTCAACATGACTTGCTGTTATTTCCATGGCTTTATTATGCGGATGTATGTCGTTCAAAATCAAAGCAACAGTGTCCTTCTTCAAAGAATTTATTAAACTAATTTGTTGATAAAAAAAAAACCATTTCTCACCTCAACCGATATCAAATGGTTATGGTATAATATCAAGAACATCTTCCCAACATGCATCGCTATCCAAATAATTGAATACATCGTCCAGGCAATATTTATCTCGGCCTTTTGATCGTCCACGTACTTGTAGACGAGGAATGGTTAGACGAGTTTGTATGACGAGAAAAATGGTTTAACAGCGTCGTAGAGCTTTGATTCTAAGTTGAAGGACTCGTCGAATAGTTTCTTTGATGGGGTCATAGTGGAAACAGCTCGAAATTTTTTATTTATTCGCTTAACGATATTTGACTGACAGTGACAAATTAAGGTTCATTTGTAATTGACCCAGAAAAGGGTGAGAGGGTTGTTGTTGTTACATTAAAGTGATTTCACCCAAGTCCACCTGTATCAGGAATATAACGTAGATTGACTGACTGGAACTGGTTGACCGCACCTTCGGTTTAGAGATCTTCTACGTTGACATCATTTAAAATTATCGCTGTATCGGATTTCTAAAAAAATAATATTTTTCGATTTTTTAACGGATACGGAATCAACCCAGTTTTAAAATTACCTTATTTAACAAAGCACTGTTGACTCTTAAGACAAAAATAAACTTGAAGGAATGGAGGGCTATCCACAAAAGGGTATACATAAGCACAGCCCATAATTTTTCTACACCATGATCGGAAATCTTAAACATGACAAAGATTTGAATGCTCAGGGTGAGAAAGGACGAAATAAAGTTTGTAGTTAGCGTTAAACCAAAGATGCCATTTACATCGTCAACTAAGGTGTCGAGGCTAGCAAAAATGCTCCTTAAATCGTTTATTACAACAGGACCAATGTGCCACCTGGGGGTATTTCGTGCTTCTACGATTTCTGATAGTAGGGAAAAGAAGTCATTTTGGGATACCCCATGACCATGATCCTTTAACTGTTTTAGAATCATGTTCAGCTCTCTGTACCGTAGTGAAATTAACTTTGTGAAAAGCCAATATTGGCCAATTATAAGGCTGATTGTTATGTTTGGTAATACGTATGCCAAGCTGCTTCGGAAAAACTTAACAGCATTTTTGGAGTTGCTAAAATTATAAGAACTTTAAAGACACTTGAACCAGCTTGCTTATAAAGATTTTACCTTAAATACTTTTTGCTTGGATTAAGATTATCGACATTTTCCGAGGCGTCTGCCTGATCCAGCCCATACTCCTCGTCATAGTCATTCAGGGTGATCAATTCAAAGACAAACGGACGCACAGTCTGCAGTGGTTGTGGCAAAATTTGAAAACCCTTTTGGTGCAGCACATGCAGTATGGCCACTTTCTTGGGCTTTGACTGTGCGCATTTTTTGTTGGTAGCTGAATTTTCCCATATAATATTCAACGATGATTAACACCAAAATAAGCCGCTAATCCAATGTTTTACCAAATTTTCATTACAGCTGAAAATTACCCGCTGGTATGACTCAAACAACAAGAAAATATTTATAAACATGATTTGTCAAAAAATGTTGCAAGTGGTAAGAAAATCCCATTACCTTGGTCTTGCTTATAAACATGAACTGTCAAAAATGTTGATAGTAATTCAATTGCTTGACAAAATAAATCTCCCTGTCGGTAGAAGTGGTGAATACCACTAAATCTCCCGGCCGGGGAAAAATCTCCCGGCCGGGGGAATAGTACAATTCACCAGTTTCGTGAGAGAAATAAAAATCTCCCGGCCGGGAGAAATGCAAATTCACCACTAAATTGAGCGAGAAAAGAGAGTTCCCCGGCCGGGAGGCCGGGATTTCCCGGCCGGGATCCGTGCGGAAATACACTCCCTTTTCAAATAGCATGCCTTTCTTTTGTTGTCATTTCTCTCAATTTTTTTGTTCTTACACCCACACACGAACGTGCTCGCTGAGGATGACCAACGTCGAAATTCATCCGAAACTTAATTCAATTTGTTACAATTTGTTTAATTTTTAATATGTTGAATCAAAATTAGAAAAGGCACTAAGGTGAAATTTAAAAAGAAAAAATTTGGTTTTTTATTTTACTAAAAACTTTCTCCTGAAATTGTTTTCGACTGAATTGTTTTCAACCGCAAAGTGCGAAAAGCAATCCTTTGTCTATACTCTTTGCCTGTCTAAATCTGTGTTCCTATTTCATAGTTCGGGCCGTAGGTTGGGTGCCAATTTATAACGCATAAATTAGTTTTCTTTTCGTTATAATTTTATTTGGTTTTTCTTTATTTCTTTAGTTACAAAAGTGTTAAGGTCTTAAAATTCTTTGAGCAAGTGTCTTACTCGTCGGACGGTCCACGAAAGAATGACTTCTTTGGTTTGGGCTGCTGACGTTTCCAGTTGACACTGGTATACGTTTTGACGTTTCGCTGCCAGGGATGTCAGCGGGGCATTGAGGGATTTCGTTTAAATATGTTTGGGTTGAGGTAATGTTTGTTACAATTTGCAGTTTAATAAATGGTTTTTATTCGATATATTTTCTTCGAATCCAAAAAACTTGGGCTATAAAATGTTCAGATATGTGTAAAAGCTATCAAATGAAATGAATTAATTTTTTCCACGCCCACTTTTGGGGGCGTTTTAAAGTATAAAAATGCAATTTACACGTGTATACCACTTGTGAGTAAGTGCTACAGTGTATACAAGTAGTTACAGTACGTAAAACGGACCGTTGAATACCCTATCCTATCCCACATTGTAAAATACTGATGGCATAGTAGTTTTTTGACATTTTATGGGTAATGCAAACTCCGAAAAGGGGCGTGGTGCAACCGCCCCTAATTACAAACTATTAATTATAAGATATTTCCACAGATATTCCAAGTAACACTTAAATGTAGGTAAGAATGCAATTTTTTGGTTCAAATTTAATATTTTTAAAAAATGTACCCCTAAAAGGGGTGTGGCTAAAATTTTTATATAAGCGAAATCTGGAACAAAATTTCGTTTACCTAACCTGCTACTTTTTTTGTTTCATGCTTTCCTTAATTTGGCTCAAGGCCAGTTGAAATTAAGTTTTCTGGACAATTATAGGTTTTTCTTCAAAAATGCCTCCAAATGTGGGCGTGGCCCAAAGTCTTGTATAAACAAAATTTTACAAGACTTATTAACCTTCCTGTACTCGCGCGTTTTAACAGGACACGTATACTACCGCACGGTCTCTCAGACCGAGATTTTAGCTTGTCTGTATTTTCTTGAATATCTATATTATAGAAAATTTTGCTGTTTGTTTTATAGAAAATACTAGAATTAAATAGAACAAAAAGTAAAATATAGGAAATCTTACATAATTTGGCAGCAATAACCTTTAAAACTAGTCTCTCAAAAAATTTCAATTATTTTTTGACCTAAACTCAAGTAATGAAAATAAACATTTTTTTCTATTTAAACGTTCAAAAACTTATTAATTCAATAAAAACAAATAACAGCAAATATAAAAAAGTATAAAAAATTATGCAATCTTCATACGTTTTTAAAGCGCACCAACGCTTACTTGGTACGTGCGCTTGCGTCCAGCTAAATCATGGAGAATAGTTATTTAGGAAAGCACTAAAAAGTTCAAAGAGGCAGGAATGATATTTTTTAGGTATACGAAGAATTAAGGATTTGCCGGTCTGAGAGACCGACGCGCGAGTATAGGAAGGTTAAGCAATTTTTTTTCCCTTTCTCAAAATTTTTCACTTTTGTACTGCTTCGCATGACGTGGACCTTACGTACAAAGTTTCAGCACCCTAACTCAAAATTTAAGGAGAAAAAACATGTGACATACAGACGGACGGACGGATGGACATTGCTCATTCGATTCAGAATACGGTCTCGATCATATGCCCTTAAGGCCTTGAGGGTCTACCATTATTATTTTACCGTGTTACAAACTATGTGACAAACTTAATATACATCCTATCCTAAAAGATGGGGTATAAAAACGATGTTTTTGAAAAGGGGTATATGCCACGCCCCTTTTTAAGGAAGAAGATTCTTTAACTGAGAAATTCTAAATACAGTTAAAGTTAGTAGAAACTGATATTTAACAACCAAGATTTATGACACAATTCGGAGCTTGATTCGGTCAATTGGGATGGGGTATCCAACGATTCGCCTAAGCGGATTGTAACCCTACCACTAGTTTCCACTGCACTTGATTTGGCGACGGTCTTTTGTGGCAGCTTTATGCTTTGCTTTCTCAATCTCGCACTTTTAATTGGCTTTGGCATCCTTTCAGTTTTTGGTTTTGGAGTTTCAGCAGATTTCGCACGTTCAAGGCTAGCGTTCTGACCTCGATTGTTTTCTTTAAGGGATTCTCGTCCCTTTTGCAGCTCTATGGCTACTTCGCATCCTCGATACTTTGCTGAATGGTTTCCCCTGCAGTTGGCGCAAACTGCTGGAGCCTGCACCTCTAGTTTGCACTCTGTTGAGAGGTGTTAACCGCACATTTCACGCAACGTGGTTCTTTTTGGCAGTAGGCACTTGTGTGCTTGAATTAATTCTTGGCAGCGTTTATACTGTGGAATAAGTCTATGGCCCTTACGCATGGGTTTTATTTTAACCCTGATGTTAAATATCATTTTAATTTTAAAATTTTCATTTATGCTCTCAGGTCTTTCAAAGAAAAGCATAACCAGTGAAAAAATGCAACAGTGCGTATGTAATAGCTTTGATCCGTCTGTAACGGACCGCGGTATACCCTATTCCTATTCCTATTCTCTTTCCATTCCTATTATCCTTTCCATTCCTATTATCCTTTCCATTACTATTCTCCTTTCCATTCCTGTTCCCCTTTCCATTCCTATTCTCCTTTCTATTCTTATTCTCCTCTCCATTTCCTATCGAAAGTTGTACTGACAAATGGAAACCGAACGTCGCTCTCCTAAAAACTGCATCGCTTCCATTCAAGAACCATGGGTGTAGAAAGGCGACATCTGTGGTCTTGGTGGATTAAAGGCTTCTTATGACTTTCTTTAAAATAAGCAGTCCGATAGACCTCGGATTTGTCTTATTGTGTTGAAATCCTTCGAGGCCGTTAAGATCGAAAGGTTTTGCGACCAATCCTTCTCCACCAAAGGCAGCTGTTGAACTTGTAGAGTACTGTGAATCTAAAGGGTTGGGCCTCATCTTGTGTTGCGATGCTAATGCTCAGAAAACTGTTTGGGGCAGCAGCAAATGCAACGCAAGGGGAGACCGTCTTTTGGAATTAATCCTATCGTCTGACATCAACAATGTGGGTCGTCGACCTACACTTGTTACTTTCAGGAGACAGCAGGTAATTGACTTTACCCTGTCCAACAAATTTTCCAAGACTATCACCAATTGGAGGGTATCGCCAGATAGCACCTTGTCAGATCACAGATAAATCGCCTTTCACATCCGCTGTTAAGTTTTATCTTTGCAAGAGAGGAGAAATCCGAAAAAAAACTATTTGGGCACAGTTTAGAGAGGAGGTTGGCAACTCTGCTCACTCTCCACTCAAACTTAGATCAAGACTAGTGGGAGGGTAACAATCCGCCTAGGTGAATCCCCATCCCAATTGATCACTGTCAAGCTCCAAAATGCGTCGAAAATCTTGGTCGTTAAATTTCAGTTTCTATTAACTTTAATTGTGTTAAGAATTTGTCAGTTAAGAATCTTCTTTCTTAAAAAAGGGGCGTGGCATAGACCCCATTTCAAAAACATAATTTTTTATACCCCATCCCATAGGATAGGAGGTATATTAAGTTTGATACATAGTTTGTAACATAGAGAAATAATCATCGTAGACCCCCAAGACCTTAATGGCATATGATCGAGACCGAATTGTAAGTCGAATGAGCCATGTCCGTCCGTCCGTCCGTCTGTCGGTAGTCTTTAGGCCTTAAATTTTGAGCTAGGAAGTTGAAACTTGATATCCGTTCTTTCTAGGTCCCGAAACAGTACAGGTGAAAAATCTTTTGAAATCCGCCCACTGACACGCCCACTTTACTTAGAAGCATGAAAAATCAAAGTTGTTGCAGGAAGCTGAAATTTAATACGCGATATCCTCGCTTAAGTGTATTGTGATTGGCATTTAAAAAAAAGCGAATACCGCCTCCTTGTAGGCGTGGTCATACTTAATATGCATTCTAATAAACGGTTTTTATTTTATATATTTGCTATAAATCCAACAAACTAGCACTATCAAATGTTCAGATATGTGCATAAACTATCAAATCAAGTGAATAGATTTTCACCACGCCCACTTTTGGGGGCGTTTTTAAGTGTAAACCAAATTTTTATACCCCATCCCATAGGATAGGAGGTATATTAAGTTTGATTCATAGTTTGTAACATAGAGAAATAATCATTAATAATTGCACCATCAAATGTTCAGATATGTGCGTAAGCTATCAAATCAAGTTAATAAATTTTCGCCACGCCCACTTTTGGGGGCGTTTTTAAGTATAAACCAAATTATTAATATGCAAATGCAATCAACACGTGTATACCACTTCTGATAAAAAATATTAACAAAAATACGATGTTATTGAGAAGGGGTGGATGCCACGCCCCTTTCTTAGGAAGAAGATTCTTAACTTAGAATTTCTAGAAACAATTGAAGTTAAATGAAACTGAAATTTAACAACCAAGATTTATGACACAATTTCCCACAAGTTTTTTTTGGATGTGGTATCCAACGATTCGCTTAAGCGGATTGTAACCCTCCCACTAGTTTTTTTTGTTTTCCATCCCCTTCCCGTAACAATTCGTCAATCAAAAATTAAATAAAAACAAGTAAGTAAGTGCAAGAGTTCGTCTGTAACGAACTTCTAAATACCCGACCCTCTTTACCCATTAATACCAAATTTAAAATTTTTTGGTCTGTTTCATATACTGAATGTCAATTATTTGTATTTGCCACGCCCCTAGATAAAGGCGTTGGCTGAAAATTTTAATTAATTAACTTTAATTTCGTTGGAATTACGAGAAAATGCGTTAAAAGCGAATATTTGTGGTTAAAAAAAACAGTTTTTCCCAAAAACGCCCCCTTAAAGTGGGCGGAGCTCAATCCTTTGCATGCAACAAACTTAGCAAATGGTAATATCTTTAATATTCGTCATACTTTTTTTTTAAATTTAGAGTAAATTTCCCGAGAAATCAAGTTTTCAAAGATTTCAGATGTTAAAAGTGGGCATGGTCAACAGAGTGGGCGGTCCAATTTTTGCCTAATTAAAGGCTTCTGGTCGATATTGCTCTCCACCAAAATTGGAGTTCATGTGTTTTGTCTGTCTTGACCAAAAAGCATTTTGAAACAAAATGTAAATTTGAGGTTGTCTGACATTAACGCCAATTGTGGGCGTGGCCTGTGGGCATATCTTCTCAATTTTCATACTTTGTCTGTACTAAATGGGGACCAAGCCCAAGTACTGACAGATGGAAGCCGAACTTCGCTCTCCCATGGGCATGAGTCCATGCCCATGCCCACTAGAGGAGGTTTACCAATTAAATTTGTCTTTTTTGTGTCCCCCGATTGCGGGCGTGTCTTTGGGCGGATCTCAATTTTTTTTACCTTTGTACTGCTTCGCATGACGTAGACCTTACGTACGAAGTTTCAGCACCCTAGGTCAAAATTTAAGGACAAAAAACATGTGACATACAGACGGACGGACAGACGGACATTGCTCATTCGATTCAGAATTCGGTCTCGATCATATGCTCTAAAGGCCTTGAGGGTCTACCATTATTTTTTTACCGTGTTTCAAACTATGTGACGAACTTAATACACCTCCACCCTGAGAAGGGGTGGATGCCACGCCCCTTTTTAAAAGAGAAGATTCTTTAACTGAGAAATTCGAAATACAGTTGAAGTTAGTAGAAACTGAAATTTAACAGCTTAGATTTATGACACATTTCGGAGCTTGAAAGTGGTCGATTGGGATGGGATCCAACGATTCGCCTTAGCGGATTGTAACCCTACCACTAGTTTCCACTGCACTTGATTTGGCGACGGTCTTTTGTGGCGGCTTTATGCTTTGCTTTCTCAATCTCGCACTTTTAATTGGCTTTGGCGTCCTTTGAGTTTTTGGTTTTGGAGTTTCAGCAGATTTCGCACGTTCAAGGCTAGCGTTCTGACCTCGATTGTTTTCTTTAAGGGATTTTCGTCCCTTTTGCAGCTCTATGGCTACTTCGCATTCTCGATACTTTGCTGAATGGTTTCCCCTGCAGTTGGCGCAAACTGCTGGAGCCTGCACCTCTAGTTTGCACTCTGTTGAGAGGTGTTAACCGCACATTTCACGCAACGTGGTTCTTCTTGGCAGTAGGCACTTGTGTGCTTGAATTAATTCCTGGCAGCGTTTATACTGTGGAATAAGTCTATTAGTCTATTAAGCCCTTACGCATGGGTTCTATTTTAACCCTGATGTTAAATATCATTTTAATTTTAAAATTTTCATTTATGCTCTCAGGTCTTTTAAAGAAAAGCATAACCAGTGAGTAAATGCAACAGTGCGTATGTAATAGCTTCGGTCCGTCTGTAACGGACCGCGGTATACCCTATTCCTATTCCTATTCTCCTTTCCATTCCTACTATCCTTTCCATTACTTTTCTCCTTTCCATTCCTATTCTCCTTTCCATTCCTATTATCCTTTCCATTACTATTCTCCTCTCCATTTCCTATCGAAAGTTGTACTGACAGATGGAAACCGAACGTCGCTCTCCCATGAGCATGAGTCCAGTGCGCCAATTCATGGAGCTGCCCGTGCACTGGTGATGGATACTGGAGCTATGACCAATATAGGGAGCAGTATCAGTGGACGGAACCTGGTCGCCGTGGCTGGCTCTGGTGGTACGTGTGCTTCAAGTTCGTTTACACAAGTCAATCTGCAGCACTGTAAAGCTGCAACTGCTCTACTGAGTAGAATGCTTTTGGCCTGCAGAATTGAAAACTGCATAGCTTCCATGAACCATGGGTGTGGAAAGGCGACATCTGTGGTCTTGGTGGATTAAAGGCTTCTTATGACTTTCTCTCCGATAAGCGGTCCGATAGACCTCGGATTTGTCTTATTGTGTTGAAATCCTTCGAGGCCGTTAAGATCGAACGGTTTTGCACCACCCAATCCTCCTCCACCAAAGGCAGCTGTTGAACTTGTAGAGTACTGTGAATCTAAAGGGTTGGGCCTCATCTTGTGTTGCGATGCTAATGCTCAGAAAACTGTTTGGGGCAGCAGCAAATGTAACGCAAGGGGAGACCGTCTTTTGGAATTCATCCTATCGTCTGACATCAACAATGTGGGTCGTCGACCTACATTTGTTACTTCCAGGAGACAGCAGGTAATTGACCTTACCCTGTCCAACAAATTTTCCAAGACTATCACCAATTGGAGGGTACGCCAGATAGCATCTGTCAGATCACAGATACATCGACTTTCAAATCCGCTGTGAAGTTTTACCTTTGCAAGAAATCCGAAAAAAAAACTATTTGGGCACAGTTAAGAGAGGAGGTTGGCAACTCTGCTCAATTCCCACTCAAACTTAGATCAAGACTAAAGGGAGGGTTACAATCCGCCTAGGCGAATCGTTGGATACCCCATCCCAATAGACCACTGCCAATCTCCAAAATGCGTCAAAAATCTTGGTCTTTAAATTTCAGTTTCTATTAACTTTGATTGTGTTAAGAATTTGTCAGTTAAGAATCTTCTTTCGTAAAAAAGGGGCGTGACATAGACCCCATTTCAGTAACATTATTTTTTTTTATCATTTTTTTTATCAGATGCAGTATATACGTGTTGTTCGCAGTTTTATATTAAAAATTTTATTATACCCCATCCCATAGGAAAAGAGGTATATTAAGTTTGATTCATAGTTTATAACATAGAGAAATAATCACCGTAGACCCCAAGACCTTAAGGGCATATGATCGAAACCGAATTGTTAGTCGAATGAGTCATGTGCGTCCGTCCGTCCGTCCGTGAGTCAGTAGCTTTTAGGCCTTAAATTTTGAGCTCGGAACTTGAAACTTAATATCTGTTCTTTCTAGGTCCCGAAGCAGTACAAGTGAAAAAATTTTCATAATCCGCCCACTGACACGCCCACTTTACTTATTAGCATGAAAAAATTTTGGCCGTGCCCACTTTTGGTTGCGTTTTTAAGTATAAACCAAATTTTTAATGTCAAAATGCTATCAAGACTTGTATATCACTTCTGATAAAAAATGTTTTTAAGGGTGAAGATTCTTTAACTGAGAAATTTTAAATACAGTTAAAGTTAATAGAAACTGAAATTTAACAACCAAGATTTATGACACAAATCGGAGCTTGAAAGTGGTCAATTGGGATGGGGTATTCAACGATTCGCCTAAGCAGATTGTAACCCTCCCACTATTTTTTTACTTAAAAACGCCCCCAAAAGTGGGCGTGGAAAAAATATATTCATTTGAGTTGATAGCTTACGCACATATCGGAACATTTTACAGTGCAAGTTTTTTGGACTTAAAGCAAATATATCAAATAAAAGCCGTTTATTAGAATGCATATTAAATATAACCACGCCTACAAAAAGGCGGTATTCCCTGTTTTAAATGCCAATCACAAAACACTTAAGCGAGGATATTGCATACCAAATTTCAGCTTTCTACGACAACTTTGATTTTTCACGCTATTAAGTAAAGTGGGCGTGTCAGTGGGCGGATTTCGAAAGATTTTACACTTGTACTGCTTCGGGACCTTAAAAAAACAGATATCAAGTCTGAAGTTCCTAGCTCAAAATTTAAGGCCTAAAAACTACCGACAGGCGGACGGACGGACATGGCTCATTCGACTTACATTTCGGTCTCGATCATATGCCTTTAACTTCTTGGGGGTCTACGGTGATTATTTCTCTATGTTACAAACTATGAATCAAAGTTAATATACCTCCTATCCTATGGGATGGGGTATAAAGACAAATGTTCTGGCAGCAGCTGGTGGGCGAGTTAAATGCAGAATTCCAGCCAAAAGAAAATTTTACCTACCGAACTGATAAGAATTAAGAAAAAAACTATTTTGTGAATTGAACTTCAATAATTGAGAGTTTTTTAAAGTTTTTGAGAGTTTTGAGAGTTCCAGCGAAAACGTGCCGGAAAACAATCAAAGTTCCGAGTATGCCCAAGACTCGTTTTTACCCGTTTTGCCGCTCACACCACAACCGCCAAGTTTTTCGAGGACATAAACTCATGTCAAAAGAAAGCCAAAGTCTCAGAGAGCGGATGGAACTTCACTTGCATCCTCTTAAGTGAACGCTTCCAAAGACCTTACACATGTTCTTAAGCAAAACCTTTCACAGACACCGACTTCAAATGCAGCGTTTGGAGAATGTATTGCAGCTGAGCTTGACAAGCTGGGCCATCCACAAGTAACTGGAAAAAAGCAAATATTGTCTATTTTTGAAAAAAAATGCAAACGAAAAATTAAGAACTGTCAAAAACACAATGAAACTAGTGGGAAAGTTACAATCCGCTTAGGCGAATCGTTGGATACCCCATCCCAATTGACCCCTGTCAAGCTCCGAATTGAGTCATAAATCTTGGTTGTTTAATTTCAGTTTCATTTAACTTCAATTGTTTCTAGAATTTCTCAATTAAGAATCTTCTCCCTTTCTCCCTAAGAAAGGGGCGTGGCATCCATCCCTTCTCAATAATATCGTATTTTTGTTTACATTTTTATCGGAAGTGGTATACACGTGTTGATTGCATTTTCATATTAATAATTTGGTTTATACTTAATCCCCCCCCCCAAAAGTGGGAGTGACGAAAATTTATTCACTTGATTTGATAGCTTACGCACATATCTGAACATTTGATGGTGCAAGTTTTTTGGATTTAAAGCAAATATATCAAATAAAAGCCGTTTATTAGAATGCATATTAAGTATGACCACGCCTACAAGGGGGCGGTGTTTGCTTTTATTTTTTAAATGCCAATCACAATACACTTAGGCAAGGATACCGCATACCAAATTTCAGCTTCCTGCGACAACTTTGATATTTCAAGCTATTAAGTAAAGTTGGCGGATTTAAAAAAAAATTACACTTGTACTTCTTCGGGACCTAGAAAGAACAGATATCAAGTTTCAAGTTCCTAGCTCAAAATTTAAGGCCTTAAAACTACCGACAGACGGACGGATGGACATGGCTCATTCGACTTACAATTCGGTCTCGATCATATGCCTTTAAGGATTTGGGGGTCTACGGTGATTATTTCTCTATGTTACAAACTATGAATCAAATTTAATATACCTCCTATCCTATGGGATGGGGTATAAAGACAAATGTTCTGGCAGCAGCTGGTGGACGAGTTAAATGCGGAGTTCCAGCCAAAAGAAAATTTTAGCTACGGTACTGAAAAGAATTAAAATAACTATTTTGTGAACTGAATTTCAATAATTAAGAGTTTTTGAGAGTTTTGAGAGTTTCAGCGAAAACGTCCCGGAAAACACTCAAAGTTCCGACTATGCCCAAGACTAGTTTTCACCCGTTATGCAGCTCACACCACAACCGCCAACTTTCTCGAGGACATCAACTCATGTCAAAAGAAAGCCAAAGTCTCAGAGAGCGGATGGAACTTCACTTGCATCCTCTTAAGTGAACGCTTCCAAAGACCTTACACATGTTCTTAAGCAAAACCTTTCACAGACACCGACTTCAAATGCAGCGTTTGGAGAATGTATTGCAGCTGTGCTTGACAAGCTGGGCCCAGATATACAGGTTACTGGGAAGTAGCAAATATTGTCTATTTTTGAAAAAAATACAAACGGCAAATTAAACGAAAAATTAAGAACTGCCAAAAACACATTGAAACTAGTGGGAGTGTTACAATCCGCTTACTGTCAAGCTCCGAATTGTGTCATATATCTTGGTTGTTAAATTTCAGTTTCATTTAACTTTAATTGTATTTAGAATTTCCCAGTTAAGAATCTTCTGCCTAAGAAAGGGGCGTGGCATCCACCCCTTCTCAATAACATCGTATTTTTCTTTATATTTTTTATCAGAAGTGGTATACACATGTTGATTGCATTTTCATATTAAAAATTTGGTTTATACTTAAAAACGCCCCCAAAAGTGGGCGTGGCGAAAATTTATGCACGTGAGTTGATAGCTTATGCAAATATCTGAACATTTTATTGTGCAAGTTTTTTGGATTTAAGGCAAATATATTAAATAAAAATCGTTTATTAGAATGCATATTAAGTATGACCACGTCTACAAGGGGGCGGTATTCGCTTTTTTTTAAACACCAATCACAATACACTTAAGACAGGATATCGCGTACCAAATTTCAGCTTCCTGCGACAACTTTGCTTTTTCAAGCTATTAAGTAAAGCGGGCGTGTCAGTGGGTGGATTTTAAAAATTTTTACATTTGTACTGCTTCGTGACCTAGAAAGAATAGATATTAAGTTTCAAGTTCCTAGCTCAAAATTTAAGGCCTAAAAACTACCGACACACGGACGGACGGACGGACATGGCTCATTTGACTAACATTTCGGTCTCAAACATATGCCCTTAAGGTCTTGGAGGTCTACGGTGATTATTTCTCTATGTTACAAACTATGAATCAAACTTAATATACCTCCTATCCCATGGGATGGGGTATAAAAATGAGTACTCAGACTAATTATACCCCATCCCATAGGATAGGAGGTATATTAAGTTTGATTCATAGTTTGTAACATAGAGAAATAATCACCGTAGCCCCCCAAGACTAAGGGCATATGATCGAGACCGAATTGTAAGTCGAATGAGCAATGTCCGTCCGTCCGTCTTTCGGCAGTTTTAAGTATATAAATTTTGAGCTAGGAACTTGAAACTTGATATCTGTTATTTCTAGGTCCCGAAGCAGTACAAGTGTAAAAATTTTTGAAATCCACCCACTGACACGCACACTTTACTTGTTAGCATGAAAAATCAAGGTTGTCGCAGGAAGCTGAAATTTGGTATGCGATATCCTCGCTTAAGTGTATTGTGATTGGTATTTAAAAAAAAAGTGAATACCGCCCCCTTGTAGGTGTGGTCATACTTAATATGCATTCTAATAAATGGTTGTCATTTGATATATTTGCTTTAAATCCAAAAAACTTGCACCATCAAATGTTCAGATATGTGCGTAAGCTATCAAATCAAGTGAATAAATTTTCGCCACGCCCACTTTTAGGGGCGTTTTTAAGTATAAAACAAATTATTAATATGAAAATTCAATCTACACGTGTATACCACTTCTAATGAAAAATATAAACAAAAAAAACGATGTTGTTGAGAAGGGGTGCCACGCCCCTTTCTTAGGTCGAAGATCCTAAACTGAAAAATTCTAAATACAATTGAAGTTAAATGAAACTGAAATTTCACAACCAAGATTTATGACACAATTCGGAGCTTGACAATGGTCAATTGGGATGGGGTATCTAACGATTCGCCTAAGCGGATTGTAACCCTCCCACTAGATTTTTCTTACGTATCTACACAATTTTTCCAATTTTTGTGACTGTTGCGTACACACTCACTCTCATTGGAAATTTGAATGTTGAATTTGTGTTCCTCCCTTAAGTTCATTGACAATGCGACATAAATGAAGAAAAAATGTAGTGTCATTTTCTTTAAATTTTTAGGTTTTTCTTCAATTCTGCCTCCAAATGTAGGCGTGGCCCAAAGTCTTGTATGAACGAAATGTATAAATATGTGTTTTCTAAAGTAATTTTTTTTCGATTTGGAACGAAAATATTGAATAAAATGCATTTTAAAAATTAATCTTTAAGTCGATGCTACGCCCACTAGGAAAGGTGAAGCGATCAAATTTTTACTTTGTGCATCTTACAATTAATACAATAAACAGAAGATTATAAATACCAAATTTCAGGCTTTTAAGACGTCTCACAGCTTTGAAAGCTCTGGAGGTATTTGCACAATTCCACCGATTGTGGGCATGTCTGTGGGCGGATTTAAAAAATTTTTCCACTTGTACTGCACCGGATAACAATGAACCCGTGTACTAAATTTTAGCTCCCTAGCCTAAAATTTAAGGCCATAAAACGCGTGACATAGAGACAGATTGACGGACGGACGGACGGGCTTATTCGATTCAGAATTCGGTCACGATCATATGCCCTTAAGGTCTTGGGGGTCTTACTGACTTACTTAAGGTGGCGCTACAGTCCGGGGTGGACCTGGGCCTCAGCCAACAAGCTTCGCCAGCCAGCTCTGTCTCTAGCTAGCCGTCTCCAGTTTCGCACGCGAAGTTGGCTGAGGTCCCCTTCCACTTGCGTGCGCCACCTGAGCCTCGGTGCTCCTCTGCCGCGCCGTCCCTGCGGTGTGGATTCGAAGATTTTCCGGGCTGGGGCGTTGGTGTCCATCCGGCAAGAGTTATCCTTCGTTTGATAGAGGAGCCCAGGTAGACAAAGTCCCTAACTACCTCAAAATTTAGCTGTCGATGTTGATGTTTTGTCCAAGACGTCGGTGTTGGGTGTCTTTTCTTGATGACAGCACATTCTTGGTTTTGCCCTCATTGACTGCTAAACCCATATTCGCCGCTTCCATCCCAATACTCACGAAGGCTTTACTGACATCACGCTTTGTTCTACCGATTATATCATGTCGTCTACGTATGCGAGTAGTTGAACGGACTTTTGAAAGAAGTCTTGGGGGTCTACCATTATTATTTCACCGTGTTACAAACTATGTGACAAACTTAATAAACCTCCTATTCTATGGGATGGGTTATAAAAATTGCATCGCTTTACACCCAGGAAAAAACAACGTAAATCAAAGGAAACCACGTTGATTTTACGTTTTTCGTTTATGATTTGGGTGTAACTACGAAAAACGTTAAATCAAAGTCGAACAACGTTACTTCAAAATTGTTTCAACGCCAAAATTATTTGATTAAACTTTAATTCAACTACTCTTCCTTATCATATTAAATGCTTTCACCTTTGAACTACTATTCTCAGCCTTTGATCTTACTACGCTTCATAGTAAATTTAACATTTCTCAATTTCTAAATACCTACAAATGCGACACTTTGTTTCGCATTTGTTGGTATTTATGCAAAAAAAAAGAATCATTTGCCTCGGCTGGGAATTGAACCTGAGCTACCGGCAAATCGTTATAGAAAGGGTCATATAAGATAAAGGAGTTTTAAAACACTTAAGAAAAAAAAAATTATTTCTCGGTACATTCAAATTCGAGTCTCCTCTTTTCTATTGTCTTATTTATGGCTTCTATTCTGTCATTTGGATGTTGTTATAAATTTTCTTGGTATCTGAATCAGTTTGTAGTAAATTTTTACAAATTGTATAAAGTTATATACGGGTTCTAATACCTATACCTACCTATAATATTGTTATGTGGCGACAAGAAATAAAACAACTCGCAGTAGTCCCTGAATCGATTCACTCTACAAACGCACCCGCTCGATTCACTAAACGAACATACCCAACTGTCATTCCAGTCATCTGACAGCAGCTGTCATATCCGAAGTTCGAATTTCGATTTCCCCTCCTTGGAATTCAGCGGAGGAGTACCAATGGAAAATTACCAAAGGGGGTATGGAACGTACTAGAAGGTGCTTAATTTTGTATAAATACACGGGTGGCAGGGTCGTACGGACAGTTATATTTTAAACGTGGACTTGTGAAAATTGGTAATAAAGTAAAAAGTGATTGAGGTGAAATAAAGTGTTGAATTCTAAATAGTAAAGTTGAATAACAGTGTGATCTGAGTTTAAATAAGTTTGTTTGATAAATAAAGTGTTTCATTGTGTGATTACAAAAGTGAAATTGAGTTTTATTCGACGAACCCCAGGCCGAAAAGATTACATTGGTGTCAGAAGTGGGATAAGACTCATAATTGTGCGGGTTAATTCTACATTGGAATTTTCCGGAACAGTTGGAATTTTCCAGAGATATCGTGTGTGTAAACAGTGTCGGTGACTCATACGAATTTGATTGTGGAATATTCCGGATACATTGAAGCTGATTGTGCGATAAAGCTATAATTAACTAAGTTATAAAAACGGTTTCAGTGATTTGTTTATTCGCGAGTGAATTTTCTGGAACAGATATAAGACATAAACTGATTGTGTTGTGAAAACTGTGTGAAGACAATTCAAAATGGGTCGAAAAATTGAACAATTGACAACAGCTGAGTTAAAAGCGGAATTGGGTAAAAGAAACCTCCAGACTTCGGGGCTCAAAAGGGAATTGTTGCTCCGACTCCAGGACGCTATTACCGAGGAAGGTGGACATCCAGACACGATGCTGTTTGAAGTTCAAGAAGAACAGCAACAAAGCACAGTAAGTACTGCCGATGAAATGCCCGCTTTCATGAAGTTGCTTCTGGAGAAATTCGAAAAGATGGAGAGTAGCCAAAAGATTGCTCTCGAAGAACAAAAGAACGCTCTCGAAGAACAAAAGAACGCTCTCGAAGAACAAAAGAACGCTCTCGAAGACAAATTCGAGAAGCTGGAGAGCGGCCAAAAAGAACAAAAGAATGCTTTCGAAGAACAAAAGAACGCTCTCGATGAAAAGCTAGATACTAAGTTCGATGAGCAGAAGAAAGCTCTAGAAAGCAAACTTGATTCCCAGAATGCGTTTTTTGAGGAGAAGTTCCAGGCAGTAGATCAAAGAATTGAAAGCGTGGAGGAAAAATTCACTGAAGTCAAATCGGAAGTAGAACAATTGGCTAAGGAGCTGGAGTTGGTTAAGAAACAGAAAGTGCGAGAATATTTGCCCGACGGTCCACGACGCAAAGAAATGCAGCCGCCTGTCTTCGATGGCCAAACATCGTGGCCGATTTATAGGAGACAATTCGAAGCTGCAGCGTTGACAAACAACTGGGACAACGAAGATAAATCGATTGCTCTCACGCTTGCGCTCAGAGGAACATCTGCCGAACTGCTGCAGACCATCCCTGAAGAAAAACAAAAAGATTATGATGCCATGGTGAAGGCCATCGAGATGAGGTTTGGCGACGACCACATGCAACAAGTTTACCGGGTCCAGTTGCGCCGAAGAGTTCAGACAAGGGTTGAGACGCTTCAACAGTTGCAAGCCGACATCGAGCGATTAGCGAATTTGTCTTATCCCAACACCAGCAGGGAGATAATAAACGAGTTGGCAACCGATGCGTTTACCAATGCCATTGCGGATGGAAAGCTACAAATGGCTGTAAGAATGGCAGGTAAGAAGACTCTCGCTGAAGCACTAGCATTCGCCCTGACAATGGAAGCTGCAGACCAAGCTTCGCAAGGTAGCCATCGCATAAGGGAAATGGCTGGTCTAGAGTGCTCATGTCAACGCATCGACATCGAAAGGCAAAACACGAACACCACTCGGGGACAAATGAGATGCTGGAACTGTAACAAACTGGGACACCTGCAGCGACAGTGCCGAGCCTCAGCTAGACAAGCGGGTTGCCCACATTGCGCTAGAAGGAGACAGAATGAAGAAGCATCTGGCAGGATGTCGGGGCAGAGGTTGGTTGATGGAATCGACGCCCCCAGAACCATCATCCAAGTCTCGCAAACAAAACGCTGCAACAAGAGTCTGACAGTAGAGGCAATCATCGCCAACAGAAAATGCGTGGCCACTATCGACACAGGTGCCACGGCCTCCATCATCCGAAGAGACCTTGTTCAGACGTCATGGCTACATAACACCAGCTGCTACAGTCTGAAGACAGCTACAGGAGAAGCGGCGAAAGTATACGGGGAGGTGCAGCTACAGATACAACTAGAGGGATTGACCTTCTCACATGCATTCTTGGTAGCCGACATATGCGACGAATGCATCATTGGAGTGGACTTCATGAAGGCACACGAGGTAATTCTTGACCTTCGAATGCAGGTGCTAAGGTATCGAACCGTCGAGATCCCTATGGTATACGGAAACGACAACGCTGTGAATCTTCGAGCAATACTGGGAGGCGATGAAGTTCTGTGGCCCTCTTCAGAGACAGTTCTTTGGACACGTTTGGAGGGTGATCCTGGGAACCACCGATTCTATCTCATCGAGCCGGATAACAAAAGTAAATTTAAAAGTTACGTCGTGGGAAAAATTCTTGCAGAGCCCAGGGATAACATGGTGCCGGTAAGACTGATGAACCCAAATAAGCGCACCGTTAAGCTCAGAAAAGGAGAGGTGATCGGAAGATGTGTGCCCGTTGCAGCCACTTCGACAATGGCTGAGAGTGAGCCTGCAAGTCCTGTCTCTCCATCTAAATTGGCCGAGGTATGTAAGACTATACTCGGAGACTGTGAGCTAAATCAGGAGCAGCAAACCGTAGCGGAAAATCTAATTGGCGAGTTTGCTGATATATTTGCCTCACAGGATGGAGACTATGGTCGAACACACTTAGTACAACACCGCATAGACACCGGAGATGCTAGACCAATCCGCCAACCTGCCAGACGACTTCCGTTGGCTAAACAGGACGGACCGCTGAGATGATATCGACCATGGAAAGAGAAGGTTTGATCGAAAGCTCGAAAAGTCCGTGGGCGTCGCCTGTTGTACTGGTGAAAAAGAAGGACGGCAGTACTCGATTCTGCGTGGATTACCGGAGGCTTAATGATGTCACAAAGAAGGACAGCTACCCTTTACCTCGAATAGATGACACATTGAACACACTCTCTGGAGCAAAATGGTTTTCCAGTCTCGACCTGAAAAGTGGCTACTGGCAGGTACAGATCCATCCAGAAGACAAAGAGAAGACCGCTTTCACAACTGGCAATGGGCTTTGGCAATTTCCAGTAATGCCATTTGGTCTGTGTAACGCTCCGGCCACCTTTGAGCGTCTTATGGAACGTGTCTTACATGGTCTGACGTGGAAAACCTGCCTGGTATATTTGGATGACGTCATCGTTTTGGGAAAGACGTTTGCAGAACATCGCGACAACTTGAGGGAGGTCTTCTCACGACTTCGAGCAGCACACTTAAAGCTCAATCCAAAAAAGTGTGCGCTCTTCAGAGCAGAAGTAAAGTATCTGGGGCATGTGATACCGACGGATGGCGTGAAGAAGGATCCAGAGAAAATCGAAGCTGTGAGAAGTTGGCCAGCTCCCAAAGACAAACACCAGCAAAGGAGCTTTCTCGGTCTTGCTACGTACTACAGGAAGTTCGTCAAGGATTTCGCCGGCATCGCAAAGTGTCTGCACCAGCTCACTGATAAAGGAAGACAATTTAAATGGTCAGGTGAATGCGAAAGAAGCTTTCAACACCTGAAGCAGCGACTTTGCGAAGCACCGGTACTAGCTTACCCCATCCCCGGCAAGACATTTATTAACCCGGCAGTATTGTCGCAGTTACACGATGGGCAGGAGAAAGTCGTAGCATACTTCAGCAAAGTGCTTACCCGACCAGAGAGAAATTATTGTGTTACCAGGCGAGAACTCCTTGCTTTAATACTGGCGACGAAACATTTCCAGAAGTACCTGAGCGGCCAGAAGTTTATCTTGCGTACCGACCACGCCGCGCTCAAAATGTTACTGCAGTTTAAAAATCCTGAGGGCCAAGTCGCAAGATGGATCGAGCGATTGCAGGCTTATGACTTCGAGATACAACATCGCAAAGGAAGACTGCACTGCAACGCGGACGCATTATCCCGGAGACCATGTGAGCCCAATTGTAAGCATTGCGTGCGACAGGAGGAAAAGGACGAATGTACTGTCCAGCGAGTAAGAGCCGAACCTGCAGAAGGCTGGAGTACTGAGGAACTTCGCAACGCACAACAAGAAGACCCTGACATTGAGCCAATCCTTGCATGGAAGGAATCTATGGAGAAACCGAGCGCAAGGGATATATCCGACAGAAGGATAACATTAAAGGCATATTGGGCGCAGTGGGACTCTCTCCATGTACAAGATGGCGTTCTGCGAAGAAAATGGGAAATGCCGGATGGAAACTCCTTTAAGATGCAGCTTGTGGTTCCACGGTCGAAAGTCCAGGAGATTCTACGGGAAATGCACGATGGAGTGTCTGGTGGGCACTTGGGCATCAACAAAGCCCTGAAAAAAGTACGGGAACGTTTTTATTGGCTGAGTGCAAGAAGCGACGTTGAGAGTTGGTGTCGGAAGTGTTCTACTTGTGCTGCTAGTAAGCGACCCAAAGTCAAAACCAGGGGTAAAATGAACCAGTACAATGTGGGTGCTCCCTTTGAAAGGATCGCCGTCGACATCGCAGGACCGTTTCCGGAAACTGAAAGCGGTAATCGTTACATCCTGGTTATTGCCGATTACTTCAGCAAGTGGTTGCGATCCCAAATCAAGAAGCGAAAACCGTTGTCGATCAGATAGTGGACCATTGGGTGTGCAGGTTTGGAGTGCCAATGGAATTACATTCCGACCAGGGAAGAAACTTCGAGTCGAAGATATTCCAGGAAGTATGCGCAGCAATCGGACTACAGAAGACACGGACCACACCTCTTCACCCACAATCAGATGTAATGGTGGAACGCTTCAACAAGACGCTGAAGGAACATCTCTCTAAAGTCATGGACGAGAATCAACGGGATTGGGATCGGCGAATACCTTTATTCCTTACGGCCTACCGGAATGCTATTCACAGTACAACTGGATATACTCCATCTGAAGTTTTATTTGGCCGAACTGCCAGGCTACCCAGTGAGCTTAAATTCGGATTTCCCACTGAAGAACCCACATGCGAGGAGGACTACGTGGTTGACCTTAGAGAAAGGATTAATGACATCCACCAGAGAACCAGAAGCAATATAAAAGTTGCAAGCGACCGCATGAAGACGAGATACGATGCGCGAGCAACGGCACCGGAGTTCAACGAGGGAGATCTGGTATGGCTCTACAACCCACATCGTAAAAAGGGAAGATCGCCAAAGCTTCAGAAGGACTGGGAAGGTCCCTACCAAGTTGTAACGCGAATTAATGATGTCGTATTCCGAATCCAAAGAGGACCAAGAGCGAAGATGAGAGTTGTCCATGTTGATCGCCTACATCGCTACCACGGAAGCAATGATGACGTACTTGTTCGGGACGAACAAAACTAAGAGGGGGGCAATGTTATGTGGCGACAAGAAATAAAACAACTCGCAGTAATCCCTGAATGCACCCATCGATTCACTCTACAAACGCACCCGCTCGATTCACTAAACGAACATACCCAACTGTCATTCCAGTCATCTGACAGCAGCTGTCATATCCGAAGTTCGAATTTCGATTTCCCCTCCTTGGAATTCAGCGGAGGAGTACCAATGGAAAATTACCAAAGAGGGTATGGAACGCACTAGAAGGTGCTTAATTTTGTATAAATACACGGGTGGCAGGCTCGTACGGACAGTTATATTTTAAACGTGGACTTGTGAAAATCGGTAATAAAGTAAAAAGTGATTGAGTTGAAATAAAGTGTAGAATTCTAAATAGTAAAGTTGAATAACAGTGTGATCTGAGTTTAAATAAGTTTGATTGATAAATAAAGTGTTTCATTGTGTGATTACAAAAGTGAAATTGAGTTTTATTCGACGAACCCCAGGCCGAAAATATTACAATATTTCAATCTTGTATCAGCCTTATGCTGAGACATTATTATTCTTGCTACTGTTCACTTCTTATTACTTGGAAGTGACACTTATCTTTTCGTGTGGGTGTTTGGCAGCGCGCTTGCATCCTATCTTTTAAACACTTTGTGCTACGGTGCACATTCCGCGACTTATATTTTTGTGTGGGTGTTTACCAGTGCGATTGGTAAGCTAACCACAAGACGTTTGATAATTATTCAAGGGAGTCTTCAATTGGCCATCAAATCGAGAGCAGTTTGTCCCATTCGTCCGGTACCGTATATAATACAGCATACTATTAAAATACATACATAAAAGTCTAAAATTAATAAAGTGCATTGTCTTATTCCTAACCAAAATAAAACCAATTGTTTTACTCATTACTGAATACATAACTGGCGCAGTCGGGAAAACGGCCAAGTTTCAAACGTGCAAAGTTTGAGCAAAAAAAAAAAAAAGAAGACGAGTCAAACGTTTAAATGTTCGACCGAAATTCCCAAAATTCCGAACGTAAAAAGGTTTGACCACTTGGTACTTGTTAAGCGTTGAAAAAATTTTTTAAAAGTCGCAAAAATTTCAAACGTTAAAAAGTCTGAAAACATCTCATTTGTTAAGCGTTTAAAGTTTAACTAAAAGTAACAAAGTTTCAAACATTAACAAAAAGTTTGACTACAGCTTAAAGTGTAAAAAACTTAACTTTTGTTTAATTCGACAAAAAAAAAATAATACAACGAGGATTGAAAAAAAAACGTGAAAACTATAATTGGAAAAGCATCGTAACGCATCTCAACAAAGAAAAGCAAGTAGCAGCATACAACGATGGAGCAAATCAACGCGGTGGAGAAATTCCGAATTGTATTGGACTTCATTACAAAAGCACCATTTTTCAACGGAAATCCAGGTGAACTGTTTGAATTTATTGATAGAATTGATAAGTTAATACCTACCATAGAAACGTTCGACAATTTTAATAAGTGTTTATTAGTAGGTTATATTAGAGATAAGATAACGGGTAGAGCTAAAGAAATGTTAATAAGAAATGGTAGAGTAAAAGAATGGGACAGTATTAAGCAAATTTTGAAAGATAATTTTGGGGAAAAACTTCCAGTAAACATACTATTTGACAGACTTCGGACTTGTAGGGTACGGACAAACATAGAGGACTTTTACAATTTAATAAACGTACAAAAGGCATACAAAATAGTTCAAGAAATAGGTCACACTCATAAGGGTTTTAAGTACGATAATCGTCCTCAAAATTTTGAAAGAAATGTTCACACTTCAGCGAACACATTTCAAAGAAGAAATTTTCCTCATAATAGCAGTCGAATACAAACTCATGGAAACACTAATTATGGCAATAATAATAATGGTTTTAGTCAAAAAATCGTTTTGCTTCAAACAGCAATCAACGCACCTTAAATAATAGTCGCAACAATATTGCAAGTAGTAACCAATATTCGCACAATAATCGATTTAACCAGAACATTGAACCGATGGACATAGGAAACAATCAGGTAAATTTTCACATCGAAGCCTCAGACCAATGCCCTATATAGCAATAAAAAATTCTGTTCGTACGTTGAGATTCTTAATAGACACTGGAGCCGAGCTAAGTGTTATAAATCCAGGTGTCTGTCAGGAAAAATGGAAAAGTAAAACAAATATTGATCTTCGCGCACTAAATAGGATCACAACGATTAACATCAACTGTACATTTCCACTTTTTAAAGAATTTAATCTGAATGATTATTATGTTGAATTTTTGGAACATAAATTCCACAAAAGCTATGACGGATTAATAGGGAATAACATACTTTGCAGCTTAAATGCTTGTATAGACTACAAAAACCGGTTTCTTATAACGGATAATGCTAAAATTAAACTCTTTCTTAGTCCAGAGAAAGAGCATTATTTCAATCAATCGTATAAAGAAAATCCAATTGAATTATTTAAACATCTTAACCAAGAAGAAAAGAGTTTGTTGCATAAACCTATCCTTCAGAACAAAAATGTGTTTTATAGAAAAGGTGATGACCTAACTTTCACAAATGGAACTAAGCATAAAATAATAACGCAAAACGACTTACCAATTTATAAGAAATTGTATAGGTACCCAGAAATCCACCGAAAAGAAGTGGAATCGCAAATTAACGAAATGCTGCAGCGAGGAATTATAAAAGAATCAAGTAGCGCTTATAATAGTCCTATTTGGGTCGTACCCAAGAAAATGGACGCATCCGGGCAAAACAAATGGAGGATAGTGATAGATTACAGAAAATCGAACGATGTTACATTCGATGATAAGTTCCCCATGCCCAATATAGAGGATACCTTTGATAAATTAGGAAAATGTGTCTACTTTAGTACCTTAGATTTGGCGAAAGATTTTCACCAAATCAAAGTTGAGAAAAGTGATCAACATAAAACTGCATTTTCTACTGCTACCGGGCACTATGAGTTTACCAGGATGCCATTCGGGTTAAAGAATGCTCCTGCATCTTTTCAGCGCATGATTAACAATGTGCTTCGGGAATACATTAATAAAAGTTGTGTCGTGTACCTAGATGATGTGCTAGTCTTCTCTACGACATAACATGAGCACTAAGTAAGATTTTGCATACGCTTAACCAAAGTAACTTAAAGGTACAGCTTGATAAATTCACTAAGTAAGATTTTGCATACGCTTAACCAAAGTAACTTAAAGGTACAGCTTGATAAATGCGAGTTTTTGAAGCATGAGACCGATTTGATTCACTAAGTAAGATTTTGCATACGCTTAACCAAAGTAACTTAAAGGTACAGCTTGATAAATTCACTAAGTAAGATTTTGCATACGCTTAACCAAAGTAACTTAAAGGTACAGCTTGATAAATGTGAGTTTTTGAAGCATGGGACCGATTTCCTTGGTCACGTTATTTCGGATATGGGTATCAAACCAAATCCAAATAAGATCGCAGCTATTCAAGCAATTCCGTTACCAAAGACCCAGAAAGAAATTAAATCTTTTCTTGGTATTACCGGATACTATAGGCGTTTTCATTAAGGACTACTCCAAAATTGCTCATCCCATGGTAAAGTACTTGAAAAAAAATAGTAGAGTAAACGTCAATGATGAAGAGTACATTAAATCATTTGACTGATTAAAGTTATACCTAACTTCTGATTCCGTTCTTAAGCACCCCGACTTTAATAAAAAGTTCACACTATTAACGGATGCCTCAAATTATGCAATTGGGGGCATACTTATGCAAAATGATCACGGTATTTCTTACTACAGCCGTACTCTTAACAATCATGAAAAGAATTACTCGACGATTGAAAAAGAGTTATTACCCGTGGTTGCCTCTACAAAATACTTTCGGCCATATCTATTCGGTCGAAAGTTCACAATCAAGAAAGATCATAGGCCGTTGGTTTGGTTGGATTCATTAAGAGAACCAAACTCAAAACTACAACGATGGAAGATAAAACTCAATGAATTTGACTATAATATCGAGTACATAAAAGGGAAGAATAATGCTGCAGATTGTTTAAGTAGAATACCAAACCAAAATGAAGTAGGAATTAATAATAATAAAGAAAATGATATTAGCATCATGTTCGATAAATTTATAAACAAGCACTTTCCAAAACAACTAGGAATTCATACAAATGAGGAAGAAATAGACGACAATTATACAACGGCAGCAACAATTCATTCTGCTTTAGAAGACAGTACTAATTTAATACCAATAATAGAGAAGCCTATAAATATTTATAAAAACCAAATTTATTTGTATTATGGAAGTCATGTCAAACTTCTCCACAAAATTGTACACAAAAAAGTACAGAATATAGTGTTTAACGACATTGTCCATTTTGATATTTGGTATCCAGAAAGTGGTAAAATGTATATTACAACAATTGATAAACTTTCAAAATATAGTACACTAAATAAACTCGAAGATGAAAATTTGTTTTCAATTCTTAATGCCCTTAAGGAAAGAATTCAGTTTTTGGGCAAACCAATCACAATAGTCTCTGATGGGGATACGTGTATCATCCATTCCGCAGTTCATCAATTTTTAAAAGAAAACAACATAACTTCTCACAAAACAACCGCTTCCATGCATACAGGTAATTCGGATGTCGAGAGACTCCACGGAACACTTAATGAACACTTAAGGATAATGAACGCTTCTAAAGACACTTCCGATTTAGACGAACGACTTTTTAAAATAATTTCAATTAACAACAAAACTATTCTCGCAACGACGAAACTTAAGCCTATAGACTTTATTACTAAAAATCTTACTAAAGATGACATAGAAAAACTAGCATCAGGGTATAGGGACAATAAGATTAAAAGAATCAATAAACATAACACAAATTTAGCTTCAAATTTGAATCTGTGTGAAAATATAGTCATAAACAGAACTGTTGGCAAGAGTAAACCGAAGTATAATAGATTAGACAAATTTGTATCAGAAGGTAATTACGTAATAGATAATTCCACAAAAAGAAATACAAAGTATTACAAGAAACAATTAAAATGAAGATATAAATATCAAATGAAATAATAGAAATATTTTATGATTTCTTTACAGCTTACAGATTCGTTGTAATACTTGTCTTAATTACAACAGTGTTAGGAAATTTAGAAATTACACCCATTAATTCGGAAAACGGTTACATAGTAATAAAAACTAAAGAAGAACTAGTAGTGGAAAGCTATACGAAAATATTACACATAGTAAACTTAACAGAATACGACAAAATTATCGATACCTTTTACAACAATTTGCAGTTATTAGATTTAGATACGAATGATAATAGCTATCAAATGCTATACAGAGAATTTTCAAATCTGCAGCGTAGCTTTAACAGAATAGTGCCAGATCTCTATAAAAATAAAAGAATCAGACGAGGACTGATCAATATTTTAGGGAAAGGAATCAAAATTATTTCCGGAACTATGGACAGCGAAGATGCAGACGAAATATATAATCATTTGCGTAACTTAGACGACAATAATAAACAACTAACAGAACAATCGAATAAACAAGTAATAATTAATAATAATTTAATTAAGAACATAAACGATATTTGTGAACACATAAATAAGCAACAAAAAGAGCTGAATGCTTTTCTATCGAAGACTACTAGAGTTATCCTTTTAACTGATAAAATCGAATTTATTCTACAATTGTACGCAGATATCGTTGCAATGCACGGACATATCAAAGCAATATAGGACACAATTTTGCTCAGTAGATTAGACGTTTTACCACATGACATTTTGACAGACGAAGAAACCCAAAATTATAACATAACTGTAGAAATAATGCCATATATCAAAAATAGTATAATTTTTAATGGAAACTATGTAATATTCGCCATACTGATACCCAATTTTAAAGTTGAAAAGTATTTTAATGCAATTATTATTCCTACGCCTAATAAAAATTTTCAACAAATAGATGCTCACACAGAAAATGTTATAATTCAATCAAATCAAATATTTGAAAAACCTGAGAAAATATTGATAAAGAAAAATTTGCAAAGGCAAAAACAAATGTCTTGGGAGTCTATACTTAAAAAACAACAAATGAAATTTCATTTATAACAATATCAGTAGTATTGAACAAATATCAGAAATTTTTTTTATAACTGTAAATCTACCCGAAACTGAATTAAAACAAGATTGTATTGATCAAGAGATTTATGTAAAAAATCATAACATTGTGAAATTTACTGATTGCAACATAAAAATAGACAATTTAGAATTTTCAAATAATGGCAAAAGCTATCGAGATTTAATTATTCTACCAGTAACACATATAAATGTGACTAGAATTATAAAAAATATTACTTTGGAAAATATAAATTTAGTAAACATAGAGAATAGAGAAAAAATTGAATATTAAGAGCGTGATTATAAGAATAATCAGTACAACCTTTTTGTAACAAATACCTTAACAGTCTCTATAATCATTATCATAATTATGTTTTTATTGCTGAAATATTTTTGTCATATTTTTTTTTTTTTTTTTTTTTTTTTTATATTGAATTAAATTACAATATAAATCTTAATACTATAGCACTAGCTACCAGGGCTATCGGCTAGTAATAAAATAAAAATAGAAAATAACAAGGTCAATTTACAAGTGTAAGTATAAAGAAGTGTTTTTTTTTTATCAAAAGAAAAAGGGTTTAAATATAGGCAGATTAGATATTTTTTTCGATTTTAAGCATAACAAGAAGATTAAAAGTATTTCTTATATTTAGCTCCGTTGGGTTCTTGAGAAGGTCGGCAAGTTGGTTAATGTTGAACAGTCGGCTAGCAGTTAAATTTACTTTTTCACATTCAGTTGTTAAGTGTTTCATGTTTAATGGTAGATCTTTTTCGCAGAGGTGACATGTTGGCTGTTGGTCTTTTGCAATCAAATAGCTGTGCGTTAAATTCGTATGTCCCAAACGTAGTCTCACAAAGATCCGAATCATCTTAATTGGGATATTAATGGGGTAGACAGTTTTGACGGCTTGAGGATTAATTGCGGAATAGTGGTGAACGTAGTCGATCCACGCGGTTTTCGTTTTGGTTTCCCAAAATTGGCTTATTGCAATTTTCGTGTCCTTTTTATTGAAGCTGTAGAACTCAGTCAGTGGATTATTGAACGCAGCTTTTGCAGCCTTATCTGCATTTTCGTTGCCTTCAATACTTGCATGCCCTGGGATCCAGATAAGTTTAACTTTATTTTTGTGTGTAATCAGCTTATCTCTTATAGTTTCTATGATGTCTGTTCTGTTGTTAATGTTTCTAAGTGCTGTCAGTGTTGATAGACTGTCCGTAAAGATGACAGATTTCTCTTTTGTTGTCAGTGTAATAGCTCTTAGAATGGCAAAAGCTTCGGCGGTGAATATGGATGAGGAATTGAGCAGGAATCCGTTTGAAATTATTGTTCCTTCTTCGTTTACGATGGCAAAGGAGGTTCCATTTTCGGTGTTCGAACCATCAGTAAAATAAATGCCATTTTTCTTCTTTATATTTCGAGACCATTTCCCGGAACAGTAGTCTATATGTTTCATTAGCTGTGCTTTTTTTGGGGTAGTTTTCTAGCTGGGTATTAATAGCATCTTTGGGCAGATTCCATGGTGGGTTAAGCAAGCCTCGTTTTGATTGGATGTGGATCGGGATGTTAAGCGATCTTGCACAAGAAATAGCTTTTGCAAGAGTGGATGGGTATTTTTTTACTCTTTTGGCGACTGTGATATTTTTTGCAAGCTTGTGGATTGGCGAATGTTGAGACGAGTTAATCCTTTGTATGGTTTGGGCTGTGAGGAATTCAACACGATCTGGAATTGAAGGCAGTCCCGTTTCTATCAACATGTTTTTTATGGGTGTTGTCCTGAATGCTCTTAGACTAGCTCGAACAGCAGCATGGTAGGGAGATGATATAAGTTGTAGTGATGCCTTGGATGTTTTCCCATATACAGCGAGGCCATAATCAATTTTAGACAGGATGATTGATTGTAAAGCAGTGATAATAGAGTTAATATTACAATGACTTTTTTTTAGAAGAAAGGTACTTAATCATATTAACCCTGGTAGAAAGACATTTCTTAATTTTTATACATTGTTCCTTAAAACTAAATCTACAATCAAATATTATTCCTAGAATTTTTAAGCATTTAACATTTTCTATGTCTACGTTATTAATTTGTAATGACATGGTTTTTGAACAGCTATTTTTTTTGCAAATGTGCAAGATTTTACATTTTTCTATTGAAATAATAGAACCAGATTTAAGGCCCCAATTTTCTAAGTCCTTAAGAATATTCAAAAAATCTGTCGTGGATAATGTGAGGTCTTTCAATTTCGAGAAAATTATAAGATCGTCTGCATATAAAGAATATTCGGTTCGTTTATATTTTTCTACAATACAACTAATTTCTTCAAAAGCAATAATGAAAAGCGCAACTGACAGAGGCGATCCTTGAGGGATGCCGTTTTTTAGATTAACTACGTTAGAGTAAACTTGATTGATTTTAACGCGGAATTTACGATTCGATAAAAAAGATTTAATGTATTGAAACATTATTGGCCCGATTTTCCATTTCAGAAGCTGATTTAGAATAACATGAATACCGATCCGATCGAATGCTTTTTCGAAATCAATACTTAAAACCGAGACGTGGTTTTTCTCAGATAAAGCTGACGAGATAAAATGCTCGAGGGATAGGATTGCATCCATTGTGCCGCGTCATTTTTGTCATAAATTCTGTGTTAAACCTGAAATCAGACGAATTGCTATCGAAGAAGCTAAAAATACACCCGAGACGGTTGTATCAAAGGGTGGTGGAGTTATATACGGGTTCTAATACCTATACCTACCTAAATTATTTCAATCCTGTGTCAGCCTTATGCTGAGACATTATTATTCTTGCTACTGTGCACTTCTTCTTTCTTGGAAGTGACACTTATCTTTTCGTGTGGGTGTTTGGCAGCGCGCTTGCATCCTATCTTTTAAACACTTTGTGCTACGGTGCACATTCCGCGACTTATATTTTTGTGTGGGTGTTTACCAGTGCAATTGGTAAGCTAACCACAAGACGTTTGATAATTATTCAAGGGAGTCTTCAATTGGCCATCAATCGAGAGCAGTTCATCCCATTCGTCCGGTACCGTATATAATACAGCATACTATTAAAATACATACATAAAAGTCTAAAATTAATAAAGTGCATTGTCTTATTCCTAACCAAAATAAAACTAATTGTTTTACTCATTACTGAATACATAACTATATACATATAATTATATATGTGACGATTATATGGTAAAGAAAAATGTCATTGCTACTTACTTGACTTGAGGCTTGAACATGCTATTGCACATCTCAGGCTGTCACGCTATCCACAAGGCTATTGCTCTGTATGGATAATGAACGCCAAAGTTGCATATCATACGTAAAATGTCATACATTCAACTTTGAATCTACGTTGAACCAACTTTGAATTAACGTTGAAAAAACTTGGAATTAACCTTGAATTGCGTGTTTCACTTTGTATATACTTTGCAGCACTGTAGAATCGACTACGAACCGAAGTAAAATCAACTACAGAACGAAGTAGAATCAACTACGTTTCGTAATAAAACCAAGAGAGTTTGAACGTTTAATCAACGTTGATGCAATTTTAAATTATCAGTGAGTAAAGATGCTTCAATGTAAAAATAACTATGTTAAACGTTGAATCTACGTCGAAACAACTTCGAACTGTAAAACAACTTTGCTTCAACGTTTAAATAAGCGCGTTCGTTTTTAAAACTACTACGACTTTGTTCGCAACTATGAAGCATAGTAAAATAGATCGGTCTAATTGTGCAACTACCTCCAGAGATTTCAAAACTGTAAGACGTTCTAAAAGGCTGAAATTTCTCATTTAGCATCTCCTAATGAATGTAAGATACAAAAAAGAAAAATTTAATTGGTAAACCTCCTCCAGTGGGCGTGGCATCTATTTTAAGGGTAAATTTTCAAATGCAGTTTACTCAATATTTTTGCTCTTAATTGAAAAAATATTATTATGTAGAAAGCTTAATATTTTATGTAGAAAACGCATAGTTCTAAATTTTGTTCATGCAAGGCTTTGGGCCACGGCCACATTTGTATGCAGAATTGAAGAAAAACCTAAAATTTTCCAGAAAAACGTAATTTCGACTGGCCTTGAGATTAATTTAGGAAAGCATGAAACAAATAAAGTAGCAGGTTAGGTAAACGAGACGAGTAAACGAAACGAGTCTAGATTTCGTTCACATAAAGTTTTTAGCTACGCCACCTTTTAGGGGTCGATTTTTCAAAAATATTGAATTTGTAACTTGGAAATATCTGTTGAAATATCTCATTTTTGATAGTTTGTAATAAGGGGCGATTGGACCACGCTCCTTTTCGAAGTTTGCATTACTTAAAAATGCCAAAAATAACCATGCCATCAGCATTTTACAATGTGGGATAGAATGGGGTATTCAACGGTCCGTTTTACGGACTGTAACATCTGCTTACGACTTTCTCACTGGTTCATACAATGTTTTTAGCCACGCCTCCTAGATTTTTTGATTTTTCAAATATTTAAGCGTAACTTGGAAATATCGTGTTACAATCGATAGTTTGTAATTAGGGGCGGTTGAACCACGCCCCTTTTCGAAGTTTGCACTAATAAAACTGTCGAAAAATAACAATAACATCAGCGTTTTACAATATGGGATAGGATGGAGTATTCAATGGTCCGTTTTACGGACTGTGACTTCTGCGTACATATTGTAGCACTTACTCACTGGTTTTTTTAAGAGTTTTAATTATTCTTACTTTATAATTAAAAAAGTGTGAAAAATACCATACGAAAAAAAAATTATTTTGCAAATGGTGTGGCATCCCTTATTGTATGCAGAGACGTGAATGAGAAAACTTACAAGGTAGTAAAGGAAATTAAAGAATAAGTTTGACTTACCCAGAACAAAAACAACAACCATGCGTGCAACATGTCTTCTGGCATGAGCCTGCGTTCTACTCTGAATTCCCAGAGCCTCGCCAGGCATTTCTCTAGCACTGATATGTAACCGCTTTGCCATAAGCATATAAAGGACTCCAATGATTGAAAGTGGGAGTAAGTAATAGACAAAAGCTTTTATCACCACTGTGTATCTGTTGCAAAATAAAATTTAAAAAACTAAGATTTAGTCAATGTGTACACCATTTTTTGAAATGTTAAACATGGTCCTACGAAATATGATTAAAAAAAGACTGCGTTTGTAATTAATTTTAATAAGGAGGTTAGAAATAAATATACATACCTTCTATAGCCCTTTTTATAATGTTTGTAGAATTGTAAATTTTTGTAATTTTTCACTTTTCAAAAAAAAATAGCAGGATAAACGAAACCTTATTTCAGAATTCGTTCAGAAAAAGTTTTTAGCTGCGCCCCCTTTTAGGGGTACATTTTTCAAAAATACTGTATTTGAACCCATTTTTTTTTTCGTACATTTAAGCGTAACTTGGAAATATGTGCATTATAATTGATAATTTGTAATAAGGGGCGGCTGGACCACGCCCCTTTTCTAACATGGTAAAAGTGGGCATGGTTGATATTGTGGGCGGTCCAATTTTTGTCTTCTTAGAGGTTTTGGTTTGGACCATTATTGCTCTATACCAAAATTTAAATAGAGGTATTCTTACATTGAACCCAGTAGTGGGCGTGGCCGTCGGCGGATTTAACTAATTTTCATAGCTTGTCTGTACAAAATAAGAACCAAAATATACTCCAAGCTCAATTTTAAAGACCTTAAAACTTCACACATACGGACAGACGGACAGACGGACGGACGGACGGGCGAAGGGACTTGGCTTAATCGACTTCCTGTCGGTCTTGATCATATCTCTAAAAGGTCTTACGGGTCTACGGTGATTATTTCACTGTGTTTATGCACTAAAATTAATAAACCCTCGGTCGGGTATAAAAAATCACCTTTTTTACAACTTTTGTCATGTAATTATACCCGACCCAGGGTATATTAAGTTTGATGTATAGTTTGTAACGCAGTGAAATAATCACCGTAGACCCCTAAGACCTTTTAGAGATATGAATGGGACCGACAGGAGAATCGATTAAGCCATGTCCGTCCGTCCGTCCGTCCGTCCGTCCGTCCGTATGTAAACAACTTTTAGGCCTTAAATTTTAAGGCAGACTGAAATTTCGTCGGCAGGTTGGAAGTCCAGTCCTTCAGATCAAGTTTGAAATAAGCTGAATCCGCCTACAGACACGCCCACTACAGGTTCGTATGTGCAACCATCTCTAATTTAAAAAAATACATTTTGCAAATTTTAGCTATGTTACAATAACGCTAGCGCATTCATTTTTGATACGTAACATTGCCTTATAATTGTCTTTAAGTTAGCCAAAAAATTTTAGCTTTTTCATTGACCACGCCCACTTTTTAAGGGATTTTAGCTTAAAATGACTGTTTTTCAATAAATATATATGAAATTTGACAAAAAATTATATGAGAAAAGCTGTAGATACTAGCATTTTCCAGCTTTCATGAATATATTGTATGTGCCTCCGCCCACTTTTAACTGCTCGTGGCGTTAAAAATAATAAGTGATTTTTTTAGTTAAAAAGGCGGGGTTTTAGGCCGAAATGTATGCAACCACCTAGTATAAAGCATTCAACAGTTATATTTTTACATCCCGCCCACTTTTTGGAGGGTATTTGCAATCCGTCGTAGATTGAAGCTTTTGCATACCCACTGTTGCACTTTCCCACTTGTTTTTACTCAAATTTCATAAATATTTATAATAATAAGCTAAAATCAATTATAAAAGTGGGCGTGGTCAATGAAAAGTCCCAACTTTTTTGGCTACTTCAAAGCCAATTACAAGAAATGTTACATACCAAAAATGAATGCCCTAGCACTATTCTAACATAGCTAAAATTTAGAAAAAGTATTTTTTATACCCCATCCCATAGGATAGGAGGTATATTAAGTTTGATTCATAGTTTGTAACATAGAGAAATAATCACCGTAGACCCCCAAGACCTTAAAGGCATATGATCGAGGCCGAATTGTAAGTCGAGTGAGCCATGTCCGTCCGTATGTCCGTCTGTCGGTAGTTTTTAGGCATTAAAATTTTGAGCTAGGAACTTGAGACTTGATATCTGTTGTTTCTAGGTTCCGAAGCAGGACAAGTTTAAAATTTTTTGAAATCCACCCACTGACACGCCCACTTTAATTACTAGCACGAAAAATCAAAGTTCTCGTAGGAAGCTCAAATTTGGTGTGCAATACCCTCGCTTAAGTGTATTTTGATTGGCATTTAAAAAAAAGTGCCGGGTGCCGTGGCGTGGTGGTTAGTGTGTGTGCTTACTACGCCGGAGGCTTCGCTTCGAATCCTGCCATCGTCACCTGAAAAAAAAGACTTGTTCTTTTTCACTGTCCTCACCTCCGCGAGGGTCTGACAAGCCCTCCGAGAGTATCATTTGCCTTGAAAAACTTCTCAAAGTGCCGTTCGGATTCGGCAAAAAATTGTAGGTCCCTTCGTATGTAAAAGAAATTAACACACCAGCATACATTGTTGAGAGGTTGGCCCTGGTTCACCTCGAGCTGTTGCGCCTTTCTATTTATTTATTTTATTTTTATTTAAAAAAAAGCGAAAACCGCCCGTCATATTTAATATGCATTCTAATAAACGGCTTTTATTTGATATATTTGCTTTAAATCCAAAAAACTTGCACTTCAAATTGTTTAGATATGTGCGTAAGCTATCAACTCAAATGAATCCACGCTCTTTTTGGAGGCGTTTTTAAGTAAAAAATCAAGTTCTTAATATAAAACTGCGATCAACACGTATATACTGCATCTGATAAAAAACATGATAAAAAAGTTGTGTTATTGAAAAGGGGTTGATGCCACGCCCCTTTTTTAAGAAAGAAGATTCTTAACTGACAAATTCTTAATACAATTAAAGTTATTAGAAACTGAAATTTAACAACCAAGGTTTCTGACGCATTTTGGTGCTTGACAGTGGTCAATTGGGATGGGGTATCCAACGATTCGCCTAGGTGGATAGTAACCCTCCCACTAGTTTAAATTAGATACGGTCGCGCATACAGGCCTGTAGGGGCATATCTGTGGGCGGATTCAGCTAATTTTCAAACTTGATCTGGCCCAATGAGCTTCCAGCCAGTCCACCAAATTTCAGCTCTCCACCTTAAAATTTAAGGCCTAAAAGTTGTTTACATACGGACGGACGGACATGACTTAATCGATTCTCCTGTCGGTCATATTCATATCTCTAAAAGGTCTAAGGGGTCTACGGTGATTATTTCACTGCGTTACAAACTATACATCTGTTGATGCAGTAAATACATATGTCATCGGTTAAATTTATTTTATTTACTATGCATCCTTAAAGCATAATGAATATACAACTTAAACTTAGTAACTGATTAAGCTCAAGTGTAAGATAATTAATTTGTTATTCAATGATTAAAATGCCACTTTTCATGTTGTTTAATTTGGGCGCTTTGATCTAACCTAATTCTTATTGGTTTTTTGCTACAAGTGTGGAATAAAGAATTTATTGATACAAGTGTGGAATAAAGTTTATTGATACAAGTGTGGAATAAAGAGAATTTATTACGTGTGTGCGATCGTTTTATTTTCATATCGGAATTATTCAATTGACAGAGAGTGGTTGATTATAGACAAAACATTGGTCCAATCGAGCCAGATATTGCGACAAACAAATTGTACACTATTGAACAGACCGAAAAGACTAAATTTGCGATTTTTTAGTGCCAAACGGGTTCCCGCGCCGCGAAAAAATTTATAAGATTTTGGACATATACATATATACGCAGCATACAGGTGAGTGAGTAGGTATTTGGTTTGCACTATTAGTATATTGACTTTATCTTGCTACAAATCTTACTTAATAAAATCAACATGCGCGTAAAAATACTTGAGAATCTATTGGGGCAAATCATCAAAGACAAGATCAACTTCAAGAATGTAAAGCTTGGAAGCTCTTCTGGAAGGTTATTTCCAAGACAGTGTAAGTGTTAACAGGGATGCTGTTGAAGCCGCCATGGATGCTGAAAGCGTTAAAATAGATGAAACATTTGTGGCAATTCGGGAATTGTATGTAACTTATCGTGGAAATCTTATGGATCATCTAGAGAAGATCTCCGGGTCCGCCAGTACCTCCTCGAACGATCCTAGTGGAACAGGGGCGACGAATAAGCGTCATGATCTTCGGCTTCCAAAGACCAATCTGCCCTCATTTTCTGGAAGTTATGAAAACTGGAGGTCATTTCATGATATTTTTCAGTCTTTGGTACATAATGACTCTACGTTGACCGAAACTGAGAAATTTCATTATTTGAAGTCCAGCATCACAGGTGAGGCGGAAAGGTTACTACAACATTTAAGTTTGGACAATGGTAACTACGAAAAGGCCTGGATCATTCTCAATAACCGGTATGACCACAAGCGCGTTCTGGTAAGCACACAGGTGAAGTTATTCTTTGGACAACCCGTTCTCAGTGTCGAAGGGTCCTGCACCTTAAAAAGGCTGCTGGACGTGTCCACTGAGTGCCTGCATGCTCTGACGAATCTGGGCGTGGAAATAAAGGATTGGGATGTAATTGTTGTTAACAATATGTTGCAGAAACTGCCAGTGTGGGAAGAGATGCTGGGGTCAAAAAGGACCTTCCCACTTTAGCTTAGTTGAATGATTTTTTGGAAGCTAGATTTCGAACTCTGGAAGCAGTGGATCAACAACAGTAAAAACCACTCAAACCTGAGGGGCAAAGAATGCGTTCACCACAAGATCGAAGCGGAAACAGCAGTATAGTTGCGGCGTATGCAACAAAGGCCAACATTCCCTTCGGATTTGCAATATGTTTTTGCGGATGCAAGTGAGTGATCGGGTCAGTGCAATGGGTAGACTCGGTATATGTGAGAACTGTTTGGTGAACAGTCACCACACACAGCAATGCCCAAGCCATGTATGCTGTTATTTCTGCGCTCAGAGGCATCATTCACTGTTGCATAACCAGCACAACCCGGTTTAAAACTTTCAACCTTCACATATGTCATCACATCCTACACACAATACAGTCTCCACTCATACACCATACCATAGCACTTCACAACATCAGCTCACACACTCTCATCCACCCCATACATACACACAAACAAATCAGGTTTCAACACAGCCCAACACAAACACACATCTCTTTCAAAACCCAATAGGTAACCCTTATGCATCAACGTTTCACCCTAGCGAAACTCAACCCTCAACCAGTACAGCGCTTAATAACTACCATACACAGTACTACCATAGACAGTATTTCAATCTGCGGGCATTGATTGACACAGGCTCCAAAGCAACATTTATCACCGGAGCAGCAGTTCAGTTGCTAGGGCTTCAACGGAAGCGTACATTTATTGAAGTCTCAGGGCTGGGGAAGGTCAGCAGTGGAGCATGCGAGAACTATGTTGATTTGACCTTCGGCTCACTGCACTCAACATACAAAGGAAGTGCCCGAGCGCTAGTCTTCAAGTCCCTGACTGGGCTTCTTCCGGCCCCAAAGATTGACTTCGAAAAATTGACGCATATATCACACTACAGGTATCACACTACAGCCACCGTAGATATTCATTTAGGAAGCGATGTCTATGCCGAATTTTGTTACCAGACGTCATAAGGGAAGACAACTTCACAGCACCAGTCACGCAAAAAACGTTACTTGGGTGGGTTTTGTTGGGTAAAGCCCCTGCTGCACCTCGATCAATAAAAAGCTTTATGAGAGTTATCGATCTTCACACCCAGCTTCAAAGGTTTTGGGAAATCGAGGAACAGCCCTTCGAAAGGTACGTGTCAGCAGAAGACACGGTTTGCGAATGACACTTTACCACACACACACAGCGTTTACCCGATGGAAGGTATCAGGTTCGTCTTCCTTTCAAAGGAAATAAACATCCAATTTTAGGATCGTCGCAACACAGAGCTCAGACGTTCCATCAATTGGAAAGGAGATTGACAACTAACTCTTGACTACACGAAGGATGTTCAAAATGCATGGAAAAATACATACAACTCGACCATCTGACTGAACTAAAGAACCCAAATGAAGTACTTGCGTCACCTTACCATTACGTCATCCCACATCATGCTGTCTTTAAAGAATCTAGTACCACCACAAAGTTGGGGGTTGTGTATGATGCGACCTTAAAGACTTCTTTTGGCTCTTCTCTAAATGAACGCTTGATGGAAGGACCTTAAATGCAAACCAACGTTATCGGCATTATACTGCGTTGGAGAAGACATCGTTTTACCTTCACCGCGGATATGGAGAAGATGTACCGCCAAATCCGCATTGAACCAGGAGATACGAATTCCAACTAATCTTCTGGAGAAACAGTCCAGAACAAAGAGTAAGGACATATCGCTTAGAGACCGTGACGTTTGGGACAACTTCAGCGCCGTATCTTGCGATCCGTGTCCTACTCAAGCATGCTGAAAGTGCAAAAGCCGATTCCCCTTTGGCAGCATCCATTCTACGCGAAGTCAATTACGTGGACGATGTTATAACTAGTGCAGATACAGTTGAACAGGCCCTAGAAAAAAGAGATTAGATAATAAAAGTACTTAAATTACTTTACTTTCAACATACGGTTCAACTTACGAAAGTGGACCAGCAACACATACAAAGCTCTGCATGAGATACCAGCCGAATATCTAGAAGTGGATTTCTCAGTTGTTCGATCCACTTGGTTGGCTGTCTCCATGCATAGTTAAGGCCAAAATGTTGATGCAGGATCTTTGGACCACAGGACATAAATGGGACACACACATACCCCAGGATATTCAGGAAGAATGGATCTTGTTCCGTCAAGAGCTGCCTGAGATTGAAAAACTCCGAGTTCCGAGATGGATCCGGACAGTAGATAGATGGCAGCAATTTGGATATACACGGATTTAATGATACTTACGAAAAGGCTTATGCAGCGGCGACTTTCCTGCGGGTGTTGCATCAGCAACACAATATCCACATGAATCTGTTGATGTCAAAGACCACGGTAGCTCCACTTAAAATCAGTGACTCTTGTTCGCTTGGAGTTGTGTGGCGCCGTTTTGTTAGCAAAATTGCTGTATGAAACTGCCAAAGCACTGAAGCTGGAGGCTTGCAAGACGTAGGCATGGACTGACTCGGAGATTACGTTGTGCTGGATCAGGGCAGCTCCATCCAGATGAGAAAATTTTGTACGAAACCGAGTAGCTGAAGTTCACAAGCTCACTGACATCGAGAGCTGGATGCACATTTCCTCCGAAGAGAATCCAGCTGATATAGCCTCCAGGGGAGTATTCCCATAACGACTGCTGCAGTGCGATCTCTGGTGGAAAGGCCCACTCTTTCTGCACGACACCTGGAATTTCAGTGTTCCTCACCAGCATACTTTTGAGACTGAAGAAGGAAGCCGTTCAGCGAGAGCACATCACGTAACGAACGAAATTAACTACGTCCGTGAAGCAATCCAGAGGCACTCGACACTTACAATGCTTACTAGAGTCATCGCCTACTGCAAGAAATACGTTCCCAACCTACGAATGAAACCTTCATAATCCTTCATAATCCATTATAAACCACAAATAAGAAAAGGCGCGTTCTTTCGAAGCTGGAATTAACTGAGGCTATCCTAGCAATGGACCCGCTAACTCCGTTGGAATTGCACTCAGCAATGGTAGCGATAGTTTGAGTAGTGCAGTTGGAAATGTTTCCAAGTGATAAGAGGGCCAAAATTGGGAGTGCGAAAGGCTTAAAAGCTCTGAACCCAACTATTGATGAGCAAGGAGTAGTAAGCGTTGGAGGCAGGCTACAACATGCGAATCTCGAATACGACCAGCAGCACCCCATACTTTTGGAGACGACATACCACTACACGAGAATGGTCATAGCAGATGCCCACCATAGGACAATACACGGAGGAGTCCAGAAGATGGTTCCCTACCTGCTTTAAAGGTTTTGGATCTGCGGCATCAAAAATGCTGCCAAGAAATGTATTCATTGATGCAACATATATATCAAGTACAAACCAAAACCGATGAGGCAGCTGATGGGGAATCTACCTGCTTCTCACGTAAGGATGTCTAGGCCATTTACGCATTCAGGTGTGGATTATGGTGGGCCCATAGATATCAAGGCGTGGAGAGGTAGAAACGCAAAAATACTGAAGGGATACTTTGCAATCTTCGTGTGTATGACCACTAAAGATATACATATAGAAGCAGTAAGTGATCTCACAACTCAGGTGTTCCTGGCAGCTTTCCGCAGATTCACCGCAAGAAGAGGACTCTGCTCTTTGATGTTTAGTGATTGTGGCACTAATTTCGTTGGGGCAAACACAGAACTGAAAAAACTATTAAAGGAAGCCAAATTCGATTGAAAAGAATTTGCGTGGATGGAACTGCGTTTAATCCTCCGGCTACGCCCCACTTTGGAGGATTGTGGGAAGCCGGCGTTAAGTCCATTAAATTCCATCTAAAAAGAGTCGCTGGCACTCAGGTACTCACGTACGAAGAACTTAGCACGCTTTTAACGCAAATAGAAGCGAGTTTTAGTTCTAGACCTCTCTGCCCGGTATCAGCAGATATCAACGACCTTCGAGCTTTAACACTAAGTCACTTCCTCATGGAAGCACCATTAGTTACACCACCACAACCTGAGTACAATCCCGAAAGCATAACGTACCTCGATAGGTGGAAGAGAGTTCAGACACTGTTGCAGACGTTCTGGAAGAGATGGACCACTGAATATCTCACAGGTCTACAGCAGCGACCGAAATGGAACAAACACCCACCCAAGTAACAATTTTACTGTGATAAGGCTTTAATTTTTGATTTTGGGAGGCTATTACTTCTATAAGGTTTCTAAAGTACCTGCGGATTGTTTCCGAGGTAAACGTTTCAGACACTATTTCTATAAGACCTTAAGGCAGCTGCAAAGAGGTCTAATAGAGGGACAGGTTTCTGTTAATCTCCTCTGTTCATTTGAAGAAGTCTACTATTTCTATAAGGCCTTATACATATAGCTACATATAGCTGTTCAGGCAGAAGCAGCAAGACAGGCTATAAGTCTTCAACGCAAATATACATACAAAGAAGCTAATCTACAAGGGCATCTAGAGATACTGAAGAAAGTGGATCTGGTCAGGGAACTGACTCTTTTCAGCGATATCATAGACCCTATTGTAAGCTTTAACAAAAAGTACAAAATCTTAATCCCAAAGAGAGAGGAATGGACTAGCAATCCACATTGGCCAAATGACGACGCCCAAAAGTGGTACACGGACGGGTCGAAGACAAGCAGTGGAGTTGGGGCTGGTGTAGTAGGACCGAGGTGTCATAAACACATACCTCTCTGTAAAGAAGCCACAATTTTTCAAGCCGAACTCTTTGCGATTAACGAAGCAGCCCATTGCATTTATAATAGAAATCTCAAAAATGTGAAGATCTCATTATTCTCGGACAGCCAGGCAGTCATAAAGGCTCTAAGGAGCGACAGATATGACTCCAAGGCTGTTTGGGAATGTCACCAGATTCTAAATAAACTGGCAACTAAAAACAGTGTGAAGCTGATTTGGGACACGAAAACTATGAGGGTAAAGAAAAGCCGACCTTTAAGCCAAATGGGTAGCTGAGATTCCTTTTATAGGGCCTTTTCCCCTCTTTGTTTTCACTAAGGCAGACATTTATCATCAAATTAAAAACTGGACTATCAGTATATGTCTACAAAAGTGGAATAATCTGGAAGGCCTCAAACTAGCCCTTGAACTCAACAGATCCGATCTAAGATTGTTATGTGGAGCTCTCACTGGACATGCAGCAGGTAACTATCACCTATCCAAATTAGGCCACAGCAGCACTGAAATCTGTAGACATTGTGGAGAAACAAAAGTAACTATGGAATACCTTTTGATAGAGTGTCCTGCTCTTGCTCTCCACATATTTAAAATTACTGGAATACCCAATTTAACAGGGAAAGACTATGCAAACATCCCATCGAGGGAGGTTATCAGATTTGTAAAGATAGCTCTTAAAACCTAGATCAAAGTAAAGGGATACAATAGATCTTTTAGGTCGCAGTACAAGTGGGTATTATACTCGCACCCTATACATTCAATTCAATTCAATAAGGCCTTATAACAACTTCGGAATTTCAGAGCAGAATGCGAACTACCTCTTTAAGGCCGTATAGAAGTTTCGGTATCACTGTACCTGTATAAAGCATTTTGTTGCAATATTTACCGATTTTGTCGTAATATTCCCTTGCAAGGTCGGGGTTAGAATAGCCTTGAGGTAAGGTATGCCTGTCGTAAGAGCCGACTAAAATCCACCGGAAGAAATATTCTTTGATGTTTCAACGGATGCTGTCGATGCTGCTCCATTTGGGGCAACTTTGGGCAGTAAGGTTTTAACTTATAGATGAATCTGAAGGTTAAATTAAAATCCAGAAGCGTCTGTCACACATTGTGCGGCTCACTGGTCGGCGTCTGTCTCCAAAGGGGCGGTTGTACTAAAAAATGAAAATAGAAGTGACTTACCGATTTCTTATAAAAACGACAAGTTAAAAAAAAATGGCAATGAACAAAACGAAAGATTTGATTACCCCAGGTGGCAGCCCAGCTATGCTGGAAAATCCACCCTCTTCGGAGGCAAGCTCTACTGATTCTGGGAAGAGCCTTTTATTACTTATAAATCCTTTTGGGAAAAGGACAAAACTAAATCGATCACCACCACCTAGATCGAACATATCCGGAAAAAGCAGTCCACCGGTAGGCCAGGACTCTGTGAAAATTAAGAGCTTAGAAAAGGAGAATAATGAACTCCGAGCTAAGCTTACTGAAATGGAGCGACTCTTCCAAGATCTAAAAATGGAAGTTGACTCTCTGCGAAAAGAAAACGAGGATATTAAAAATACTCGTTTAACGAAAGACTGTGAGGTAACGAAAGAATTTGTAACACCGAGCCGACCAGCAATAGAATACTTCACGGACGAGGACGAACTTGCACTTGAGACCGCTTCAGTCTCAAGGAAAAGGTCTAGCAAGAAGTGAAAGGCGAATTCCTCTCCCGAAGTAATACAAAAAGAAGATAAGCCCTCTGGCTCAAACAAGGCTTAACCAGAAGCAAAAATACGTCCACCTCCCGCAATAAACTTCATCGGGATAGCACACTTCGGAAGATTGCGCAACCTTCTTGCAAACACGGTGAGAACAGAAAATTATAAGCTTACCGAAATAACGTGTGGAAAGTAAATGTTGACAACGCCGATTCCTATCGCACACTGTCTCTTAGACTGAATGCAGAAAGAATCGAGTGGTATACTTATCAAAATAAGTACGAAAAACCACTGCGAGTCATTGTAAGGGGGCTCCACCCATCATGCACAAAAGAAGACTTGTAAAAGACGTAAAAAATAAAGGCCTTAAAATTATTGATGCCGTCAATATCATTAAAAAGGAAAAGCAACGCACGGAAGGAGAAAGAGACACTGTGATCAGACGCGGCCTTCCAATTTTTATGCTCTCCTTTGAAAGAACTGAGAGCATAAACGATATTTATAAAATAAAAATGATACTTAACATCAGGGTTAAAATCGAACCCATGCGAAAGATCAATAGACTGATACCACAGTGCAAGCGATGCCATGAATTCAGGTACACAAGTGCCTACTGCCAAAAAGAACCACGTTGCGTGAAATGTGCCGGAAAACACCTGTCAACAGAGTGCAAAGTTGACATAAAGCCTCCAGCAGTTTGCGCCAATTGCCACGGAAACCACCGCGCAAACTATCGAGGATGCGAAGTAGCCAAAGAGCTGCAAAAGGGACGAGAACCTCTTAAGGAAAATACTTGAGGTCAGAATCAAAGCCTAGGACGTCCAAAAACTGCGGAAACTCCTAAGCCAAAGACTTCAAAGACGCCAAAGCCGATCAATAGTGCAAGATTGGCAAAGGAAGCGTCGACAAAAGGCGTAAAAGCTCCACAAAAGAGCGGCGCCAGTTCAAGTGCAACGGCGAAACCACCACTGGTCGGACCGAAATCATACGCACAGGTTGCGGCAAACGAAAACAAGGCAAGATCACCCACAACAGACGCAGTGTCTCAGATCCTCGCTGTAATCTTGGAGAAACTTGAGGATCAGACTAAAATCAACAAAGTTATATTTGACAAACTAAGCAAGCTCGAGTTTAAGCCTCGAAAAAATTACAAGAGAACATAAATATGAAACAGTTATTTAAAATACTAACATGGAATACAAACGGCCTTCTGAATAATATAGACGAACTAGAAGTATTTCTACGGAAAAACAATATTGACATTTGCATGATTACGGAAACTCACATTAAAAACGGGTCTAGACCCAAACTTAAAGGTTACAATGACTATCACGCACATCACCCTTCGCAAAATTGGAGAGGAGGATCCTCCCTCTACATTAAGAACTGCATAAAGCACTTGAAGAACACAGAAGTTGAGCTAGACTCTATGCAGATCAGTTCAGTTTCTGTAAAAATTGACTGCTTAGATTATAACATTGCATCTTGTTATTTCCCGCCAGGATATAGACTGGTGGAAGACGATCTTGATCGTATGTATGACTTCATTGGGTCCAATTTTATCATTGGGGGTGACTTAAATGCGAAGCATACTTTTTGGGGCTCACGATGCAATTCAACAAGAGGCAGATTACTGTACAAAAATAGTATGAAGCGTGGGGTGGACTTTTTCTCCACGGGTAAGCCAACATATTGCCCAACCGATAAGAGTAAAAAGCCTGTCCTTGTCGGTTTTTTCATCGCTAAAGGGTACCCAAAATACCTTACGCGAATTGAAGAGTGTTATGATCTTTGCTCAGACCACTCAGAAGTAATCTTGAAGATTGGTGGAAGACTGGCGAAAATAGAAAGAGCTCCGAGATTAGCTAGCAAAAACATGAACTGGGACGCCTTCAGAAAGGACTGTAAGGAGGGTGTTGGCTTGAATGTGCCATTGGAAACTCCTTTCGAGTTAGAAACCGCGTTTGACAAATTCATTGAAGCAATTCAGAGCGCTGCTCGGTACAATTCGTCCCAAAAGAACGCAGTTAGCACCGGCATGTACGTAAAACATATCCGCTCGGAATCGAAGAATTGATTCGTGAAAAGAGAAGAGCGCGTATGAGATGGCAAGGCACGAGGGCTCCCCCAGACAAAACCCTCTTGAACCACCTCTCTAACAAACTGAAAGGAATGTTGCAAGATCTTAAAAATCGTGAGACCACTGAATACCTTGAAGGCTTGTCGGCGGATAGGAGCTCAAACTACTCGCTGTGAGAGCAGTTAAATCTATCAAGAAACCTATAATCCACTCGGCACCAATAAAAAAAGCTAACGGCGAATGGGCAAGAGAAGACAAAGAGAAAGCGAATTTGTTTGCTGAACATTTAGAAGAAACATTCAAGCCTTTCGACGGTCCGCCGTTGGCTGACGTCCTAAACAACAAAGCGGAACCTGATAGCTATAGAATGAAAAAAGTACAATTTCGTTAGTTGAACTCCGACAGACAATTAGCAAAGTTAAAAATAATAAGGCCCCGGGTTACGACCTGATCAGTGGAAAAATATTGAAAGAGCCACCAAAAAAGGCATTAGTCAAGCTACTTAATATGATAAACGCTTTTCTTAGACTTCTATACGTTCCAAGACAATGGAAAGTTGCTGAGGTCATTATGGTTCCTGTTGTGTCCAACATTTGATGACGCCGAACAATTCGCAGTTACCAGCAATGCATGAGAATTATTTCAAAACGCAAAGTTATTTCTATCATTCCCATGCGTTCAATTACAATTATTGTAATTGAACCTCATGATAACAAAATGTGTAGCGAGTGTAACTAAACCTTAGAATAAGAAATTGTACAGTAAGCATTATTTTAGTATATATAAGGCATTAGAATAGAATAAAGTTTTTATGTTCACATTGGACATCCAGCAATACGGTCATTTTATTTAGTTTCCCTCTCCAGCGGTAAGAACTACAATAAATCTTTATTGCTGCTTAAACACTGGTCCTTCGAGCCTTTTTTTGAATAACTAGCGTTACCAGAGCTACAATACTGGTAGTGAATAAACGTAAATACAAAACGTGAACACACCTACAAACTACTTACTAGCGTTACCAGAGCTACAATACTGGTAGTGAATAAGGGTAAATACAAGACGTAAACACACCTACAAACTAGTTATTAGCGTTGCCAGGGCTAAGACACTGGTAGTGAAATAAAAAGTGATACATTGAACAACAACAACAAAAAAAAAAGCCAAGAAAGATGACGGATGAAATCGACATATTCGTCATAGTAGCCAAACAAAAGGCACTCGCTGAAGATTTGGAAAAAACTGTTATCAGTTTCAAGAAAGACAGCCCATCCAGAAAAACTCTGAAATATAAGGAAGAGCGACTGACAAAAGTTGAGGCCATTTGGACGGAGTTTAAACGGAACCATGAAAAGATCAGACCACTGGTGAAACTAGACACCAATTATATGCAGAGAAATACGTATGCAGAGGTGGAAGAAATGTATGTAGAGATAAAAACTCTGCTGGAAAAACTCAATCCACAGACAGGGGTCACGACGCCTGCACAAACCTCAGGCCCCGAACAGAGTACAGCTCAAATGCAGCGATTAAGAAAACTGCATTTGAAGATTGAGGCAATTCTGCAAAACATGGAAGAGTTTGAGGGCACATTTGCTGAGTACTCGAAAGAGATATACGAGTATCAGCAAAAAATAATCATGGAGCAGATGAGGAACCTAACGGATGTGCATGAGGACTTCATGGCAAATGCTTCAGAGTCTGACATTCAAACTCCATACGTAAAAGACTCTAAGTATAACGATATAAAAAAAGACATTAACCAATGTCTGCATAGAATGGCATGTACGCTGAGGGAATCTCATTCCACAAATGTTGTCAAAGAGTCCAGTTCAAATGCAAAACTACCAATGCTCAAAATTCCAACATTTAAGGGAAATTATCTTGAATGGCGCTCATTCTGTGACATTTTCTCTACAATAATACACGAGAGGTCATCACTTAGTGCTACAGAAAAGATGGAGTACTTGAAAACTCATTTGGAAGGCGAGCCGATGCATTTGATTCAACATTTAACAATATCAAGTGTTAATTATCTCTGTGCATGGGAAACATTGAAGGCGCGTTATGACAATGAAAGAAAAATTGTCTCGATGTACATTGACAAGATGATAAAGCCTGGACATCAGGGAAATCAATCAAGGCAATTCTAGATGCAGCAAAGGAAGGGTTGTCAGCAATAAGCAACATGGGTTTCAACACCTCTTCGTGGGACCCTATAATCGTGCATCTTTTAACCAAAAGCTTAGATCCAGAAAGCAGAAACCTGTTTGAACAAGGTTTAGAGCAACCAAACAAGGTGCCGTCAATAAAAATTCTTTTCGAGTTCCTCTCGACCTCCAACAAAGCACAGACAACACAAAACTGAAAATGAACCGCACACGTCAGTGAGAAACTTTCACGTAGCCTCGAGATCAAATCAATGTTCTATACCACGTGATATACTCATGTCCCAAGTTTCTAAGTGCACCACCAAAACAAAGGTTTCAGCAAATAAAGCAAGCCAATTTGTGTCATAATTGCTTACGACATGACAAGCAGAGTCAGTGCCTTAGCAAAAGAACCTGCAGATACTGCAACAAAAATTATCACTCTCTCCAACAACATAGGCGCCTACAACACAACAATTATGAAAGAGCATCAATGACATTTTTCCCGCCAATCACTAACAAAATGTACACAAAGCTAAGAAACGAAAACATCGAATGTGTATACTCCAGCAGTGGGAAAATAAAAAATTTGCTAGGCTCTACCAAAGACATGTCAACCACTTTCGAGAAATCCGGCATATACAAAATCAAATGTGGAAACTGTGAAGCTGTGTATGTTGGTCAAACAAAAAGAAGCATTGGAGTACGTATCGGTGAACATTTCAGTCATATAAAATTCAACCGAGCCGAAAAATCCTCCGTCGCTTCTCATGTTCTCTCCTGCCAACACTTTGACATCGATTTCAACAACGTAAAGCTGCTAAAACATGTCACCAACCACCGCAGACTTGATGCCTATGAAAGCTTGTACATCTGTAGAAGCAACAACAACATGAACAGCGATAGTGGCAACATCATCTCTCCTCTGTTTGATCTGGCTTGACCTTCTCCCTCTTATTGTGTCAAGAACTGTTTTTCAATTCCCTTTCTTTGTTTTGAAATTTAAAAGCTTTTCCTCTCCCTTTTCCTTTTCCATCATTTAGCTGATGATGGGCTATAATAGGCCCGAAATGCATTTAATATAAATAAAACGTTGACAAATTAAATCTGTCATCTGTGTTATTTATTTTGTTTCGTTTTTCTCTGTTGTCTGTCATAAAGGTACCTCACTCATTTCGTATATAATTTAACGCGACCGCAAGTAATTGTTCATTTTATTCCGACTTCTCGTTTGTGCTTTTGTGTAAACTTTACGTGGTGAACCATTTCATCACAATGTCAACCAAGACACTACTGAACAAATATTCCTATCTGGTGGAAAAAATTAAAAGGACCAAGGCTGATATTATTTTTCTCAAGGATTGTCGAAATTACGGAGTCTACCCCAACTTTATTAAAATAAAATGCGCTGTTTCAAATTCACGAACATCTGTTGTCATAAATAAATCAAAAGGCATTTGGCTAAATTTAGAAATAAAGTACCACTACTCGCGACTCAGTGAAATCGAATTAGACATTTATAATTTACACCTTTCTGTAACTAAAAGCTTAAATGAATTTGAGTTTTCATCTTGGTTATCTTTCCAAAATAAAGTTTTTGAAAAATCTAGTGAAATCTTTAATAAAAAACGCGATTCCCAAAACCGAAAGCTAGTAAAATTAAAACAAGAACAAATACACGCAAACAAAACACATTCTTAGCCCAAAATAGTTGAAGACCTCATTGTGAATTTGTCAAATGAAACTTTTACGCCAAATCAGCTCAGTGTATTGAATAAAGGTTTAAACTTCACACCTAAACCATTAAAAGCACCTGTTATTGAATCTATTGTTGATCTAGAAACGTGTATAAAACTAAAACAACCACCATCTAAACAAAACATTAGAGATTGTGCAAAACCCATCATAAGAAAAGCCAAAACGAATTTCAAGTGTGACCGCGAATCTAGAGAAATGCATAAAATTATCCGCGAACTCTCACAAAAAGATGTCTACTACATCAAAGCGGATAAAGGCAATAAAGTAGTCATTATGAACAAAACAGTTTATGACGAAAAAGTGAAAGAGTCAATCTCCTCCAGTAATCACAAAACGCTTAATAAAACCCCCTTACCAAGAATGATCCGCGACTCAAAATCCTTAATATTAAAGATCAACTCCGTTTTTGGAGTCCCTAAGTGGAAACTGAACGTTTCGAATCCATGTGTACCTAAACTATACGCGTTACCCAAGGTTCATAAGCCAGGACTTAAAATGCGCTACATTGTCTCCAACCTTAACTCGCCCTCTGTCAAAATTTCTAGATGGTTAGTTAAAGAAATGAAAATGTTTCCAATTGATAGCCTCTCAGTGAAAAATTCCTTTGACTTCGTGGAAAAAACAAAGAATATCCGAATAGAAGATGACGAAATGATGATCTCCTTTGACTTGGAAGCTTTGTTCCCCAGCATTCCCATCTCTGATGCTATGGAAGCCTTCAACCTTCACCTTCAAAAATTCAATATGAACGATGAACAAAAGCAAACATATTTGGAAACAGCCAGAATTTGCATGTCGCATAATTTCTTCCAGTTTCGAAAAGAATACTATAAAATTGATACGGGTACAAGCATGGGTAACCCTTTATCACCAATGATAGCTGAGGTTTTTATGTCTGCTTTCGAAATATCTCTGAAGGTAAGAGGTAAAGAAACAAACAAATTGAGTTTGCCATTTATCGCAAGCCAACAACAACAAGTCGATATATAACTAACGATTCCTTTTGTCCAACTCAACATAAGCTTGCTGCGTTTCATTCGATGATGCATCGCCTTTGCAAGCTTCCTCTTTCTGTTGCAAACTATTCTAATGAATATAACGCATTAAAAGACATAGCCATAATCAATGGATACAAAATTTCTATGATTGAGAAACTCATAGCAAAGCACGCCAAGAAAATCAAAAATTCAAATCTTTCAACTCTGTTCCAACAACATATGCGCCTACAACACAACAACTTTGAAAGAGCATCAATGACATTTTTCCCGCCAATCACTAACAAAATGTACACAAAGCTAAGAAACGAAAACATCGAATGCGTATACAACATGAACAGCGATAGTGGCAACATCATCTCTCCTCTGTTTGATCTGGCTTGACCCTCTCCCTCTTATTGTGTAAAGAACTGTTTTTCAATTCCCTTTCTTTGTTTTGAAATTTAAAAGCTTTTCCTCTCCCTTTTCCTTTTCCATCATTTAGCTGATGATGGGCTATAATAGGCCCGAAATGCATTTAATAAAAAAAACGTTGACAAATTAAATCTGTCATCTGTGTCATTTATTTTGTTTCGTTTTTCTCTGTTGTCGGTCATAAAGGTACCTCACTCATTTCGTATATAACTCTCTTCTACATGTGGAGTGGTCTGAAAAAGCACCTCAAAATAAGAGAGTGGAGGTTCAACAAACTCAGGGGAGTCAACAACCGGCAGTTCAACAACCAGGTGTTCAACAAAAGGTCGAATCTAAGCAGATAGCCCATGGCTATCAAAATCAGAACGTCCTTCTGGCAACGGCTATGCTTCACGCAAGCAGCAGTGATGGGATGAAAAGTGTGAGGATACGAGCCCTGATCGATCCAGGATCTCAGGCGTCCCTCATAACTGAGGCAATGACCCAATCGTTGCGGCTTAAAAAGCAAAAAGTACTCGTTGAAGTATGCGGACTTGGTGCAATTGGTGCAGGAACAGCACGACACAGAGTAGACGTGACAATATCTCCACGCTTCTCGTCTAAATTCAAACTTCATCTAGAAGTCCTTGTATTACCAAAACTAACAAGGCACCTGCCATCCTCTTCAACCCACAACCTTACAACGGATAAGTTTGACGACATAGAATTGGCAGATCCTACATTCAACATTCCAGGATCAATCGACATGATTATTGGGGCAGATGCTTATGGTGACATTATCCTCAACGGTTTACGGAGAGAAACTAGTAATATGCTGATAGCACAAGAGTCACACTTAGGATGGCTTATTTCTGGTCGCACATCTCCAAAACTGGACAGAGTTGGCACAATAAACGGATTCGTGGTACAAACAGCAGCTACTCAGCAACTTCAAAGGTTTTGGGAGCTGGAAGAGATACCACAGCCAACATTTAAAACGCAAAGTGACAAGGAATGTGAAGATATCTTCAAGAAAACACACCGCAGAGACATAGATGGCAGATATGTAGTTAAAATCCCTTTTAACCAGAAAAAAAGGGAATCACTATAGCTGGGACAATCCAAGCACAGAGCTGTGGCAAGATTCCGTCAGCTAGAAGCAAGGTTGAATAAGGACAAACAACTCAAAGCAGACTATACGAAGGTGATAGAAGAGTTTCTGGAACTGGGACATATGATTGAAGCACCTCCCAACACGAAATCAATGAACAACAGTTACTACATACCTCATCATGCTGTTTTGAAACCTAAGAGTACTACAACCAAACTGCGAGTAGTATTTGACGGATCAGCAAAGACTTCGACAGGAGTCAGTTTAAACGAATTAATGCTAGTTGGTCCAAAACTTCAAGAGGACATAACAACAATTTTAATGCGCTGGCGAAAACATAAGTATGTCTACACTGCGGACATAGAAAAAATGTACCGCCAAATAAAGCTGAACGAAGACGACCAGGACTACCAGCGTATTTTATTTCAAAGTTCGATTAATCATCCAATAAGGGAGTACAAGCTCACAACAGTGACCTACGGTACGGCCGCTGCACCTTATTTGGCAGTTAAAACACTTCAACAACTGGCTCTAGATGAGCAGGAGAGGTATCCGCTTGCAGCAGACATTGTCAAAAACGATTTCTATGTTGATGATGTGATGTCTGGACGAGATACCTGAAAAGAATGCGAAGAAACTCAAATGCAATTGACAACAATGCTTAAAGGGGCAGATTTCAACCTTCGTAAGTGGGCTACCAATGACATTTGGCTGCTTGAACGTTCCACAGGAGTCTCAGAGCCTCAGCAGCATTCAAATCGACAAAGAAGAGACCATTAAAACACTGGGTATCCACTGGAGTCCTTCAAGTGATACCTTTCAGTTTAAAGTCCATATAAGCCCACCAAAAGAAGAAATTGAAACTCTTACGAAGAGAACGACATTATCAGAAATAGCAAAGCTGTATGACCCGCTCGGATGGTTGGCCCCGGTTACTGTTAGCGCAAAAATCTTAATGCAACAGATCCGGAAAACTGATCTGGATTGGGATCAACCACTCACAACTGAACGAGAAGATCAATGGAATAAGCTGAAGAATAACCTTGTGGTATTGGAAAACATCAGAATTCCGAGATGGCTGGGAGTTGATCAATCAAAAAAAAAAAAAATAGAATTACATGGATCTTGTGACGCGTCTGAAGCCGCTTATTCAGCTGTTGTATATTCGAGGGTGCCTATGCGCGGAGGTAGCTATACTTCAGCATTACTGACTGTGAAAACTAAAGTGGCTCCTATTAAGAAGAGAATTCCGCTTCCTAGACTAGAACTTTGTGGAGCTCATTTGCTGTCCAAAGTCTTGTTGGAAACAATGCGGATATACAACTCGCAAGTAGGCAAGGTATTTGCGTGGACAGACTCCACAATAACATTAGCTTGGATACAGAGGTGCCCATCAACATGGAAGACATTTGTAGTCAACAGAGTTTCGGAGATCCAAGAAGTAACGAGCCCAAGTTCATGGAGGCACGTCCGGTCGATGGATAATACAGCTGACTGTGCTTCTAGAGGTATTACACCAGAACAGATTCAACATCATCTGTTATGGTGGAATGGACCTGAGTGGCTACTTCACAATGAAGATAGCTGGCTGAATCAAGTCGTACATGAAGTTGAAGTCACAGAGGCAAGAGTAGCGAAAGTAGTCCTAAATACCGTTGTTTCTGATTCGTTCGATATCACCGTAGGATTCTCCAGTTATAACACTTTAATAAAAGCAGTCGCTTATTGCAAAAGATTTAGTGACAACTGCAAATCTCCAAGCTCAAAACGACCGGGAAGCTTAGAGTTACAACTAAATGAATTCAACACAGCACGCAAAAGCATCATACGAGCAGTTCAAAAAAAGACGTTCCCAGAAGAAATCAAACACCTCCAAGAAGGAAAAAGCTTAAATTGTAAAAGTAAGCTTTTATCGCTTAACCCACACTTGGATGAAGAAGATCTGTTAGTCGTAGGAGGTCGATTGGAAAACGCAAACTTATCGAAAATCGAGAAACATCCTTACATTCTACCACCCAATGACAGATTTACTAAATTATTGGTTGAAAACGTACATCAGCGCACCCTTCATGGAGGCATTCGATTAACACTATCGACGTTGCGCAAATCATACTGGATCCTTCAAGCAAAACGTGTGGTGCGGCAGATTATACACAACTGTGTGCGTTGTCATCGGTTTAGAGCACAAGGAAAAACCCAACTTATGGGAATTCTATCAGCCTCAAGAGTAACTCCATCAAAGCCATTTACACATACTGGAGTCGATTATGCCAGACCTGTTGAAGTCCTTACATCAAAGGGTAGAGGACACCGTACAACAAAGGGTTACATTGCAATTTACATATGCCTGGCAACCAAGGCTATTCACATTGAACTAGTGAGCGATCTGAGCTCTACTGCGTTTCAAGCAGCTGTATGGCGCTTTAAATCAAGAAGAGGAATTTGTACGCATTTCTACAGCGACAATGGGACCACCTTTGTTGGAGCGAACAAGGAAATTCAAATCTCGCTGCGCAATGCTATAAAACAATCAGAAATAGATGTCTCGAAAAACCTCATCTTGGATGGAACCGAATGGCATTTCATACCACCAGCGGCACCGCACTTTGGAGGGATATGGGAGGCAGCAGTGAAGTCAATGAAATACCATTTAAAACGAGTTATTGGTGACACCTCTCTCACCTTTGAAGAACTTTCCACATTGCTGGCCCAAATCGAAGCAGGTCTGAACTCTCGGCCGTTAGTTGCAATCAGTAACGACATCGGCGAATCACCAGCAATCACACCTGGGCACTTCCTCATTGGAGATTCACTCAATGCACTTCCTGGACCAATCGTGAGAGAATCGAAAAGCTATCGCTCCCGTTGGGTACTTACACAAAAAATGTACCACGATTTTTGGAAAATTTGGTCCTCGGAGTATCTTTCCCAACTCCAACAACGAACAAAGTGGAAACAGAGGGAAGACAACATAGAAGTCGGGGACATCGTGTTGATAAAGGAGGATCGACTTCCACCAACAGCTTGGATGACGGGCAGAGTCTCTGAAGTTCACCCGGGCAAAGATAATGGAGTTAGAGCTGCAACTGTTTTTTGCAACAAAAAATATGTTAAGAGACCTATTACAAGGTTGTGTCCCTTACCGATCGAAACGGAGAAAGAAACAGAAACTTCAGAAGATGCTAGCTCCTCAACAGCACCCAGAGCATCTTCTCAGCAAGTTAACATTGCAGTGACTTCGGAAGATATCCAGAAGCCAGCAAGTCTTCATAGATTGGAACGAAACCTTCACTAAAACAGAAATATAAACCCCTTTCTATGGATTCGGTGTTTGTCAGCACTTCTGAACTCCTCAATCGCGATGCCAATGAAACAGGAATTCGAAATTACCCAGTTTAGAAGTCAACCTGGCATCTACTTCGAAGATTCGGGCAGTGCAAATTTGATCGCGAGCTCGTGGAAAACGATAGTGTTTTTTAACATGAGCAACTACTGGTCAGAGTTCTACGCATACAAAAACAGCGTAGCAGAAATGAAAAACCTATGTCTACTTACGAATTTGACAGACGTTAAAGATTTGCTTTGTGAAGGCACTTTAAGTCAGTTCATACGTCAGCTTCAACAAATCGAACTGAATAACGATGTGCTGATTTGGTTCGATGAGAAAGCAAAACACTATAATCGAATCTACGGTTAACATTTTCAAACAAGATAAGTTAGAAACTGAAAAACAGCTCAAGTCGCTTAGTAACATCATAAGCCGTTTAAGTAATGAAGTCGACAAGTACAACACGTACAAAATGCTTAGCTCAACAGCGCTTAACGCACTTCTCATGATGATAAACTATCAGAATACTCAGAATGTGCTGTTAGATGTCATACTGTCAACACACAATGGAAGAATCCATCCTCTCATCCTATCGGTGAAACAGTTGAAGGAAGAGCTTACGAGAATTCACGACAACATTCCCCGATCAATGATGATACCTGGAGAACGGCATCACGAGTCAATTCTTCAACTCTACAAGAATCTTCGCCCGAGAGGAAGGGTTACAAGCAGCAATATTATAATAGAGATTTCACTTCCACTTCTCTACAATGAAGACTTCAAGATTTACAAGTTGCTTCCAGTTCCCACATGGACCACTGAAAATTTTACATGCATTGTTCCGTCCTCGGATTATTTATTAGTCAATCATCAAGGAGATCACTTTTACCCGATCAACAAAGATGAATTCATGTCATGCCAATAAAGGTCAACTGATAGATATTGGTGCAACTTGCAACATCCATTATTGATGTATGGATCAGAGGTCAGTTCTTGTGAAATGAACATTTTGCGATACAACCAAAAATTGTCAACATCGTGCGTTTTAAGAAATATCCCAGCAAAGGCATACTGGATAGAGATGCACCACATAAATACATGGATATTCAGCATGCCGCAGCAGATAACGATCAACATCATCTGTGATTTGCACCCAACACCAGTAGTCTTGGAAAAAAGCGGGATAATAAAGTTGCCTTCACACTGCATGATTCAAGATCAAACCATGATCATAATCGGCCGGCAGACAATAACCAGCAGAATTGTGTCTTCGTTTTTGCCATCACACAACTTGACCCTCCATTTACCGACACGTAATATGTCAACAGTAAATGAACTGTCAGCAAACGTTCAAGGAAGTGGCAACAAACAAGCCCTTTCCAATATTGAAAAGGCAATTAATTTGCAAAAGAATCAGGAACACATTCTGGAAGAAATACGCATACATAGGATTCATCAGTATTCAAGTGCAATTATTCTGATGGTCGTTATCGTCACCGCCATTATCATCTTGCGAAAAAGAGGAGGTCAATCCCTGAGAGTTCAACACCTGTATGAAACCAAAAAATCAATCACGCCACCACTACAACCAACGCCTGATGACGCCGACTTCTGCATATCGCCCGTGTGAAGAGGCCCCAGCATGTTGTGTCCAACATTTGATGACGCCGAACAATTCGCAGTTCCCAGCAATGCATGAGAATTATTTCAAAACGGAAAGTTATTTCTATCATTCCCATGCGTTCAATTAAAATTATTGTAATTGAACCTCATGATAACAAAATGTGTAGCGAGTGTAAATAAACCTTAGAATAAGAAATTGTACAGTAAGCATTATTTTAGTATATATAAGGCATTAGAATAGAATAAAGTTTTTATGTTCACATTGGACATCCAGCAATACGGTCATTTAATTTAAATTCCCCCTTCAGCGGTAAGAACTACAATAAATCTTTATTGCTGCTTAAACTCTGGTAATATCTCTAGAAGCACAGTCAGCTGTGCCAAAACCGGGAAAATGCGCAAATGATAAAAAATCTTATGGGCCCATATCGCTTCTGCCGATAATATCGAAAGTATTCAAGAAACTTCTGCTTAAGCGATTACAACCAATAATTGCAGAAAGACGCTTGATCCCGGATAATCAATTCGGTTTCAGACCTAACCATTCCACAATGGAACAAGTCTACAGAATAACGCATGAAATTGAAAAAGCCTTAGAAGGGAAAAAAATATGTTCAAGTGCTTTCCTCGACGTATCGCAAGCCTTCGACAAGGTATGGCAAGAAGGCTTGAAATATAAGCTACAGCAAAACTTGCCAGAAGACATGTTTAAAATATTGGAAAATTATCTTGAAAGCAGACTCTTTCGTGTTAGGTGTAGTAGTGAATACTCGAGTATCAAGCAAATTCGGGCTGGCGTACCCCAGGGAAGCGTCCTCGGTCCGACCCTGTTCCTGCTCTACACAAGAGACATACCTCTAGATGACGAGACTGTCGTGGCCACGTTTGCGGACGATACGGCCATCCTGGCAACAGGTGAATCAGTCGAGTCATCAACGAGAAACCTCCAACGAGCATTGGACAGAATTTGTGTCTGAACGAAGACTTGGCGAATCGCTCTTAAGGAGAACAAGTCTACGCATGTGAATTTCACTTACAGAAGGGTTAACAATTTACCTCTGTTCATAAATTCTGCACAAATACCTTATGCAAATGAAGAGAAGTATCTAGGGATGACACTGGACGCTAAATTAAGGTGGAAACCACACGTAAAGAAGAAGCGTGACGAGCTCGAGATTAGGCTCAGGGAAATGTATTGGCTTATCCGAAGATTTTCGAAACTAAGCATATATAACAAACTGCTCTTATACAGGCAGGTGTTAAAGCCGTCCTGGACATACGGTATACAACTTTGGGGTTGTACCAAGCCGAGCAACATGTCCATGTTGCAGACTTTCCAAAACAAGACACTTAGAGAAATTGTGAATGCTTTTTTAGCACGTGGAAATCGGGCATAACCAATATCGGCTACTTCGGTATTATATACCTGCTATAGTGGGCGTATTGGTATCTTTGAAAGATTTTGGAGTTTTAGCCTCCGTCCACCCTAGTATTCAAAAAAAAAAAAAAAATATATTTACCGAAGCCTATACTTGAAAATGTTGCTTGTATAAGGCTTCCCATTGCAAGCACTACCGAAACTGTTAAGAACAGCTTCATCTCCCAAGACTTACAGAAAGTGTTACTTGTATATAGTTTCTTGTAGCAGGCTGCACCGACACTGTTGCTTGTATAAAGCTTCCTGCTGCAAGCCTAACCAAAATTGTTACTTGCATAAGGTGTTTGAGGCTACTCGAAACTGTAGATTGCAGTTTTCTGTTGCAATATTTTGTTTGAAATCTAACAGAAAATTCTACTTATGTAAGGCTTCCTGCTGCAAGCTTCACAGAGGCTGTTACTTGTATAAAACTTCCGGCTGCAAGCCTCACGGAAACTGTTACTTATATATGGCCTCTTGTTGTAGCCATTACCGAAACTGTTGCTTGTATAGAGATTCCTGTTGCAGGCTTTACCGCAGCTGTAAACTGAATGTAGTTTCTGATATATTTCTGTTTCAAGTCTAGCAGAAACTGTTACTTGTATAAAGCCTCCTGTTGCAGGCTTTATAGAGGCTATTGCTTGTACAAGGCTTTCTGTTGCAGGCTTTATACAGGCTTTCTGTATGTTGTAACGTATGAGACGGTTAGTTCAAAACTGACTTTATTGTTCGTCTTACTCCCTAATTACATCTTGCTTAATCTATGCTTACATAATCAATACATACATTCATATATGCTTAATATGGCTGTTTATGAACGAATGGTTGAATACTTATTGTGTACTCTTATATCTAGCGTATGTAGTATCGAATAATATAGAAGGTATTATATAACAAATACCACAATATCGCCCCTAAAATTCTTTACAATTTGTAAATAATTTTCTTAAACGTAATTCCTCAGGTCAAGGCGGAGAAAGGAAAGAAAACGAATTTTAATCCTTACTTTTCGTTCTCAGATGATTTTTTTTTGCATTTGCATTCGCAAAAGGAGACTTTATTGTTTGTACTTAAAATAAATTGTAGCCGATGATAGTCGATAGATTCTCAGATGATAGTAACCCGGAATCTGTCGACTTTTCCAATCGATCTTTTGCGGTGTTTTATTCGTGGCGGGCATCTTGGCCTGTCCGTCGCCAACATCCTTCCTGCCTTCGTTTTCTTTACTTTCTACCACTTCGACCTTTACACTTGCATCATTCAACCAACTCGGAGTATGATTATTATTCTTAGCTTTGTACTTGAAATCACAAAATGGTATTATTTGGTTAACATGACGTTTCCAAATTGCATTGTTTTTGCTAGAAATTTTGACTAAAATGTGCTGAAGGCCCAAGAGATTAGTAATGGTGCCTTTAATCCAAGACGTCTTTCCTGGCACCGAAAAATCTTTCACCATAACCTTATCATTTACTTCAAATTTCCTAACATTTCCTCCCTTATAATAATTTTTTTGCTTGCTCTACATTTGCTTTACTTTATTTTTCAAATCAGCCCTTGAAAATTCGTTACGTTCTATGTTTGCTTTACTGATATTAGCACAAAGGGCTAAGTAAATCCAAACGATTTCTTATATTCCTGCCAAAAACTAGTTCCGCTGGAGCTCGGCCGGTGGTACTGTGAATCGACTTGCGGTAATCAATTAAAAAAACTTGCAAGCAATGATTCAAGGTCTCAGATGATTTCTTCGAGTGTAATGCTTCGAAACAAAACAAATTGGGCGTTCAAGGCTGTTTTCATACACATGCACTAACACTGCAGCTAATCCAGTAGGGCTGGCATCCACTATCAATTTGGTAGGAGCATCGGGATCGAAATGTGCCAAAACTTGATCTGATGCTAGTGCGTGTTTGATTTCGTTAAAAACCGCCTCCTGATTTGGCCCCTGTTCAAATTTATTTCCCGCCTTCAACATAACTTAAAGTGGGTTTGCCCTGGTCGCCAAGTCTGGCATGAAACTTCTATAAAAATTTATAACTCCTAGAAATGTTTGCAATTCGGTGACTGAATTTGGACTAGGTTATTTCAAAATGTCTTCGATGCGCTTTTTATCTTTATGCAATCCATTCGTATCGATAACGTGACCTAGATAATTAACTGAATTTACAAAAAGTTCGCATTTGTCTCTAGCTACTTTCAACCCCGCTTGGTTAAGTTTAGTCAGAACGTTAATTAATCTCTTTAAGTGATCTTTCCGAGTTGCAGCCGTGATGAGAATATCGTCCATAAACACGGCAACACCCTCGATGCCCATAAGAAGTTCTTCGATTGACTTTTGAAAAATAGCGCCGGCTGAAGATATTCCATAGACCAAACGCGTGTATCGGAACAACCCCTTTGTTGTGCTTATTGTGGTTAATTCTTCGAATCCTCATCCAATACCATCTGCTGATAAGCCGTCGAAAGATCGATTTTTGAAAAAGCTTGCCCACCGTGCAGACTTGCGAAAAGCTCGTCGATTCTGGGCAATGGGTGCTGAGCAACCACCAACCATGGGTTAAGGGTTACCTTGTAATCTCAGCAAATTCGAACAGAACCGTTCTTCTTTAAAATCGGTGTGTCCCAATCACTAAAATCTACTAGTTCTAAAACACCCAACCTAACTAGATTATCTAATTCCCTCTCCACCTTTTCCTTGATATGGAAAGGAAGCAGACGCGGCTTAAAAAATTTTGGGCATGCATCCTTTTTTATTCTAAGCTTGACCTTTTCTTATTAAACGTTCCTAGTTTTCCATCAAAAAGATCAGCAAAATCATGCAAAATACGCGATAACCCTTCATCCCTATTGACAAAATGGTTTTCCTCAATCCCAACTTTAAACGCGAACATCCAATTTCGGCCTAAAATAGGTGCGCCCCCCTCTTCTGAAATCGCTGAGACTGATGATCCACTATCGATTTGCATGCACATCTTCACACCGCTCACAGTAATATCGGCCGTAATGGGTTGTAAGTCAGCATTTGTACTTCAATAAAAAAGTGATAATTCCTTATCAGTCTTCCTTATTATAAAATTTTAACTTGGATTATTATAAAAATTTTTACGATCTTTCCTTGGACACATTTTGTTAAGATGACCCTTTTGCTGGCACAGCTTGCAAACGTAGTTTCTGAACCCGCATTGTTGTTCTTTGTGGGTCGTGTAACCACATACGTTGCAGCGAGTTAACTTGCTATTCGCTGAACCATGCGTTGACGATGTGATCTTGTTTTGTCCGCTTTTGCCTGACGAGTCCCGTTGGTTTGCTTTACCGCTTCTTTTCCTCATATAGTAGAGCCCGTTACTTGATGTCGGTTCCTCCTTAATTGACACGTGTTCCGATAAGTCGTACTAATGTTTCACGCACTCGACAGCCAGGGACGCTTGCAACGCCTTCTCAATGGTTAAATGCTTCACGTCCTCGAGGAAAAGTTTGTCTTTCTCTGGGCCTTTGGGGAGCCCCATCACAAATCGATCTCTTAGAGCCATGTTGAGGTGAATGTCAAAATTACAGTTTACTGCCAATGCTCTCACTCTAGCTGCCCATTCCTGAAGAGTTTCATCATTATGCTTCACTGATTCGTACAACTTCCGTCTTTCCGCGAATGCTGAGAAAGATGGTTTGAAATGCTCTTCCATAGCCCGAGTGATGCTTAAATAACAGGTGGACGGATTCTCAGGTTCCGTTGTATTCATTATCTGCTTGACAAAACGTAAAGTGCGTTCACTTAACGCACTCAACAGTATAGCCATACTCTCTTATAAGGATCTTTCTTGTATAAGGCTTCCTCTTGCAGGCTTTATAGAGGCTGTTACTTGTATAAGGCTTCCGGTTGCAGGCTTCATCAAGGCAATTGCTTGTATAAGGCTTCCTGTTGCAGGCTTTATGCAGGCTATTACTTGTATAAGGCTTCCTGTCGCAGGCTTTATACAGGCTTTTACTTGTATAGAGCTTCCGGTTGCAGGTTTTATAGAGGCTATTACTTGTATAAAGCTTCCCGTTGCAAGCCTCATAAAGGCTATTGCTTGTATAAGGCCTCCTATTGCAGGCTTTATAGAGGCTATTGCTTGTATAAGGCTTCCTGCTGCAGGCTTTATAGAGGCTATTGCTTGTACAAGAATTCCTGTTGCAGGCTTTATCCTGTTGCAGGCCTTATAGAGGCTATTACTTTATTACTCTTGCAGGCTTTGTAGAGGCTAGTTCTTGTATGAGGCTTCCTGTTGCAGGCTTTATACAGGCTATTACTTTTATAAGGCTTCCTGTTGCAGGCTTTATACAGGCTATTACTTGTGTAAGGCTTCCTGCTGCAGGCTTTATAGAGGCTATTGCTTGTATAAGGCTTCCTGCTACAGGCCTTATAGAGGCTATTGCTTCTATAAGACTTTCTGTTGCAGGCTTTATAGAGGCTTTTGCTTGTATAAGGCTTCCCGCTTTAGGCCTTATAGAGGCTATTGCTTGTATAAGTCTTCCTGTTGCAAGCTTTATACAGGCTATTACTTGTATAAGGCTTCCTAATGCAGGCTTTATAGAGGCTATTACTTCTATAATGCTTCCTGTTGCAGCCCTTATAGAGGCTATTAGTTCTATAAGGCTTCCTCTCGCAAGTCTTATAGAGGCTGTTACTTATAAAATGCTTACTTTTGCAGGCTTTACCGAAACTGTTGTTGCAGAAAAAATCTCTGAAATAAATAAAGAAAAAAAATCTTTCGCTGGGTGAGGCTTGAACCGGGGTCCTCTTTTACCACAGGCAAGCACTCATCCACTAGACCACATCGTTGCCGTCCAACTCGTCGCAAAAACATCATATAAAAATAAATGGAACGAAAAAAAAAGAAAATTGATTGGCGGGGATCGATGGGTACTCTGGCATGGTAGTCGTGAAGCTCATTTTTTTTTCATTTTCATTGCTTTTTATTAATTCAATTAATTATTTCTTAAATGCTTGATAAAAATGCTTAAAACTAGCTTAACAAGCTTAACATAACTTACTGGCCCTTCACGGGCACTCTAAGCTAAACTTAATGCTTATCAACTATATCTTTCGACCTAAACTACTTACTTTAAATACTATGTGTAACATGACCAAATTAAAACTAAGGAAAATGGTTTTGTTCAAAAAAACTTAGTGGCAGAACTGTTTTTTTGGCATCTTATCTATAAAACTTAGGGCTACCTTAAAATAAAAATAAAACTAAAACTAAGACTTAACCTAGCTTAGCCTAACTTATCTACTTGTGTAATTAAATACGCCCTTTTTTTTTTTTTTTTTCTTTTTCTTTTTTTATATATTCAGTGCTGTTTTTTTCTAATAATAATAATAATAATCTTAAAAATACCTTAACCTAGATACCTTAGAACTATGTAAGCCGGTAAAGGCTTAACGGTGACCGACTTTGCCGAACCAAAAACCCTACCCCGGATCGAAAGAGATCGACGGGGGAGTTCTCTCTTGTAGCCACCAGAATTGCTGGTGTTGTTTTTGGACATCTTCCACATCGCGGGAGGACACCGACCTACTGAATCAGAGACGCTCCTCAGCGCTCCGTGCGACGTCTCGGTTGTAGTTGAGTCGCCTGTCAACAGTTGTCCGAGCAACGTGGAAGATTATGGGCACTGCCGATCTGTCCTGGATCAGACCTGCCTGGTCGAAATAGAGGAAATCCTCTGGGGGGACGAAGCCCCCAGAGGCTTTCCTCTATTTCTCATGGTACATAAAATTTGGGTAATAAGCCCCTGAGATCAGGTTATTCGTCGAGATCATTGCTCTTGCAATGTGCCTTCGAGTCAGCTTAATGAGGAAGTTATCCACTCTGATCAGATTCGCCCTCTTGTATAGGACCTCATTGGAATAGTACTTTGTGTACTCAGACTCCGGAGTTCGATATAAGCGAAGACAAGCACGAAGACAAGCCTTCTCGAAAACCCGAATCCTTTTCATTCTACTTGCCCCTATGTTAAACCACACGGGACAACCATATACGAGCTTAGGCCGAATAAGGGCCATGTAGCAGATAACCTTCACCCTCGCATCGAGTTGGCTGCTATAAAACAGTCTCTTTGTTAGGGCAAAGGCACCCCGGGCTATGGATAAAGCAACATCTACATGTTTGTTAAAATATAGATATTGGTCTAGCCAGAGTCCAAGGTATCTGACTACATTTTTACACGCAAGTGAAAGCCCGTGCTGTCCAACGATAGAAAACTTTCGCCAGTTCTTTTTGGTATCCCTAGAGGCCAAAGACAACGGCGTTCTGAACAGAATGGTTTCCGACCTCTGGAAATTGATCCTCAACTTCCAGTCGTCGCAGTATTGCAGAATTTTGTCGAAGTCACGCTGCAATAATGCTACAATGACCTCGATCTGTACGCGATCAAATCGTCGGCATACGCCATCGCAAAATTAAGAGATCCTATCAGATCAGCCGTGTAAATATTGAATGAATCGGCGAATTGACCGCTCCCTGTTGCAAACCGTTTTTGATATTGAACACTCCAGTAGAAGTCACATTGATGTGCTTAACGACAAACGTTCCACCGGAGAGCATATTAAGCAACATGTATAGAAGAGGTTTGCTGATGCCTTACCTATTCAACTTGTAGAAGAGTCCTTCTGACCATACGGTATCAAAACCCTTCTCCAAGTCAATCAGGCAGGCATCTGTGCATTGGTTCTTGCTTTTGTACCATTGGATATCTGATATCAGTTTAGACGCGGCATTGTTTATCCGGAACTATCTTATTGTCCTCAAGAAGGGGAAAGGATTGGAGTTATCCTTTCCCCTTTTGGGGATCGGATGTACCACAGCTATTTTCCAATGCTCTGGATAATGTGCATTATTTAGAGCATTGTTGAACAGAGTGGCGTAAAATTCCACCGCTCCTGGAGGAAGATGTCGGAGCTATGTTCGATATTCCATCGATTCCCACAGATTTCTTCTTTTTCAATGCTTCGAAGATCGTTTGGAGTTCTACCTTCGATACGAACCGGGCCTGGACCCTTTCATTGGCGACGGCATTATATGCCAAAAAGTCGTCATTGAACCCCGTAAAACCAGTATTCTCTGATCGCCAGTGTTCCAAGTCACTTCAAAGGTAAAAGTTTTGAACCCTGACTCTATTCTCCATGTCATGATTCGGGCGGATGCTAGGATTCACCTTGTACACGTCCTGGAAAGCAGTTCCTATAGCCTCCACTTTCTCCCGCGGATCTTCGATCACGAAAAAGTCGTCATCATCAACAGCGTCCCTAGGATCTATTCCTGCTGCTGTCAGTAACTGCTCGTTGTTTGTCGTTCGGGGGATTTTAAGACAAGGAAGTTCGTTGTCATCGTTCCTCCGAAACACTTTATTAATCTGGGGAAACATGCTCGGGTTATCTGACCTGATAGCCCGAATCTTGTTACCCCAGTGCAAATTGGCAGAAGGTCTGTAATTTGCTTTAATAAGTACTTGGAGGTTCGCGATCAACGACTTCAAAGTCCTTACCTCCGCGTCCTGTCTTTCATTAAACCGGCTATACAAGTTTTTAAGTCTTGTAAGCAGTCTACTTTTTTGTTCGTGTAATGCGTCGATTGTTGCATTGCGGTAACTGTTACTGGATGGTCGATACCGAGGTATCGTACTGTCCATTGATCGTTTAATAGTCCCAACCATTTGGCGTAGGTATCTGTCAATTTCCTCGTTCGACAGATTCCTATTCGACGGAGGATAGAGCGAGGACAGTGCTCTTGTCAGGTCTCGGGCGAAGCGAGTCCAACGTGTCCTACCGTAGTTGTAGGAGTACGTTTGGACGAACTCGTCCAATTCCGCAATTTCGTTAGGAGTAGTTATTTCGGCTAGTCCGCAATGGTCACTGTCATACACAAACGTGCGCAGACAGTTTATTGTTTGTTGTTCCACGTCCGTCAAGTGTAAGAGTTCGTCAAACAGCAGTAGATCCAGATAGCAGCCGCACCTAGGATACGATGGACTATCTGTCGTTTTCAAATCGAGCCGAAACTCGACACTGTGTTCACCCCACCAATTAAATAGTGAGTTTCCTCTAGGATTAGGTGTTTGGTTTCCCCAATCTCTATGTTTGGCGTTTAGATCTCCAGCCAAGAGGAAAAAGTTTTCCCACCTTAGGCATCGAAACAATGTCTCGAGCTCTGACGTTAAAACATTAGATTGAACAGCTTCAGGAGCATAAAGCGACACCACATACAACTTCTTTCCACTATGGAGAGGGATGTACGCGATGCATGCTTCAAGCTCCCGGAACCTTCGCACTATACCTCTATACACGGCCTTATGCTTGAGTTCATTGCGAATGAAGATCGCAACACCTCCTCCTCGAATGGGGTTGGGTCGGTCTCTTCTAACTACGTTATAATCTTTATGCATTAATTTACGTTTCCGAGTTAGCTTAGTTTCGCTAACCAGACAAACATCAGGGCTTTGGTCGTTAAGCAACTTAGAGAATGTTTCTCTTTGCTCGATCCTCAACAATGAATTTAAATTTACTGCTAAAATCTTCAAGGGGTTTTCATTCGCGGTCGTACCCATTACGATTTGTTGTGCGTTAGGCTAGGCAGAAGCGCGTAGAGCCTATCCACACGAGTTGCCTGCTCATTTAACTGGCGCTGCATCTGCACCATCTGCCCCTGTATTTGAAGCAAAATGGACAGTACGTCGCCTTGGACCTCCCGAGCCTTAGGCACTGAGGCCTGTGCAGCTACCTTTGGTTGTTGCTGTCCCGTGTTCACCTTACCTGACGCCATTTGGGCGTAGGTGATTTGGGGAGTCACGGTTGCTTTGTGAGCTGATGGAACTTGTGGGACTTGCACTGAGCTCTTCTGCTTTGAGCCAGATTTGCTGTTTTTATGCTCTGAAATTCAGGACAACCCCTATAATTAGCTGAGTGTCCTGTACCTTTGCAAAGCATACATGAGAGCTGACTCTTCTCAGCTTCGTTTTCACCCAGCGGACATTCCTCCGCCTTGTGGTTCTTGCTACACTTCACGCATCTAGGCTGCATATCGCAGTTAAATGCGGCGTGACCGAACCTTTGGCAGCGAGCACATTGAATAATGGCCTCGCTGCGTTTTAATTTGCCCCATGAGACCGACTTGTAGTCTAGGACTTTGATACTCCTAAGACTATCCAGCTTGCTATCGGGAGACAGCTGAACCGGGAAGATCGGCAGTTTCCTATTCTTCCTTTTGGCCCCTGCTGTGACGAAGGGCTTAAAACCTACAAACGAAAGCCCGTCGCACCTTATTAACTGGAGCGCCTTAAGGAGCTCCTCCGGCTCGGTAGACGGATCCAATCCTTTCAAAAGCACAGTTTGCAACTTTTCCCCCTTCGGGGTCAAGGAGTAGAACTCCGTCGTCGAGTCCCTTAATAACTTCTTTATTGTGTTATAATGATCGATAGAACTGCATTGAATTGCGTGTCTACTTTCATTAAATCTCTTTATCGTAAAATTACTGTCTATGGCCGACTTACATAGTTCGATGGTGTCTTTCAGCTCCATCTTGTATGTGTTTATTGGAGGCACTCGCTCCTTGCCTGGCTTGCTCTGCTGCTGCTGTTGTTGCTGCTGCTTTCCTAGCTGCTGTTGTTGGCTTTGTTTTTGCTGCTGCTGCTGACGATTTTCTTGTTTTTGCAGCTACTTCGGGTGCTGTTGCACATGATGTTGTTGTTGTTGCGGCTGTTTATTTTGCACACTCAGCTCTCCTGATTTGGTTGTGATTGTTGCATTAGAGCGCTCGGGAGCACAGCCTGCTTCTCCCTTTCGCGCCTTGCCTCCTGCTTGGCTTAAATGGCCAGAACTTGCTGCTGGAGCTGCCTTATGCTGTTGTTCAGGCACTCCAGCTCATCATGCTCGTCATCAGATTCCAAACCCGCAAGGGAACCGAAGCTGTTTCTTGCACCGGTATATAGATCTTCCCCACCGTCGGTGACATGTGGGTACTCGTCTTGTGCTTGGGCTGCTGCTGACGTCGTCGTCGCGTCGTTTGTAGACTGCGTCCCTTCCCCTACCTCAGCAGGCAGCTTATCAGCTGAGTAACATAGGGAGGCACGCTTCACCAGGTTCGGCTGCGGATTTAGCCTTCTCCTCCTCCTTCTCTTAGTTGTCACCATGGATGTCGATGGTGCTTCTTTGAGGTATTTTGCTACCTCACTCGATTTTCTAGCGGTCGCATCACCCGCTATCTGGAGCGACCCACTCATCGCATGTTTTTTTTTCAGCACAACCCTTTTTATTTGTTACCTATTTAATTTTTTTCAATTAAAAAAACTTTATAACAAAACCAGGATTCGAAACTGGGTCTACCGTGTGCCGGTCAGCTACTACTTCCTCAGCACCACACTGCTTATTCCGAATTGTCGCTCCGAAATAAAACTTGAAGGTAAATCCACTATAGAGAAAAACCGAAACACGTCTGTACACCGCGGGGGTCTGTGAACGACTGAGCAGTCGTGAAGCTTTCTACTATGCTATCGCCTCATATCAATAATGGAAGCGAAAGCGGCATTAGTTGATATGTAAAGTAAAATGGTTTCGGTAGGACTTCTTTTCATTCAGCTTGTATAAGGCCTTACCGAAGCTTGGCAGAGATGTGGACTAACAACCACAGTGCTATCTCGCTCTTTAACCAAAACATTTCATTAACAGTCTCGTTAAGACTTCGCATCAACTTCTTTCAGGCCTAACCGAAACCATTGTTTCTCATACTAAAATAATGCACAAACACCAATAAACAAAACAGTTCATCTCTCTCGCGCTTTAACGATGATATTGCTAACAGTTTCGGTAGACTTCGTACAGAGAAACCGGATTGTGTTTGTGTCGCATGCTTTAATTGGTGCACAAATACCAATAAAAACAGTGCGCTGTCCCCCTTTTTCACGAAGTTACGTGTAGAAGGAATACAAGGTGGATAGACCTTTTAACGTTTCGACGTCTACTGGTATTTTCGTCGCGGGATGCCAAAAAAAGTTCCTTTTTAATGGATTAAGTAAAAATTACACACAAACATTAAAGACTATTTAAAAAATGCAACGGGTGTTTCGATGAACGAGAAAGATGTAGACTAAATCTGCCTTTCTAAGTAAGGCTAAAAATATTTTATTTATAGAACACGGATAGGATGAAAAGGTGTTGTTTGTGTTGTGAATAGTGCATACGACCACAAAATGGTGAACGGATTCAAGGTGATCTCCTTGATATTCGAAACACCTTTCGATACCATCCACTTACTTTCTTGAAATTATTTTTGAGTCAATTCAAAGAACACAATAACTACAACAACTTTATTCCCTATCGGCACACTCTAGGTTTGATAGTTTATAAATAATTCGGACTTCTACGGAAGCCGTTGAATTTTTTCGATATAAAAACGCGATTTGCTTGGCATTCCAAAGTCGACAAATGTGAAAGACGTTAGATTTTGACAGACGTCCATCCGTCCGTCCGTATGTAAACAATTTTTAGGCCTTAAATTTTAAGGCAGAGAGCTGAAATTTTGTGGGCTGGTTGGAAGTCCAGTCCTTCAGATCAAGTTTGAAACTAAGCTGAATCCGCCCACAGACACGCCCACTACAGGCCTGTATGTGCGACCATCTCTAATTTAAAAAAATACATTTTGCAAATTTTAGTTATGTTACAACGGCGCTAGCGCATTCATTTTTGGTACGTAACATTGCCTTATAATTGTCTTTAAGGTAGCCAAAAATTTTAACTTTTTCATTGACCACGCCCACTTTTTAAGGGATTTTAGCTTAAAATTACTGTTTTTCAATAAGTATATATGAAATTTGACAAAAGCTGTAGATACTAGCATTTTCCAACTTTTGTGTATATATTGAATGTGCCTCCGCCCACTTTTGTGGACGTGGCGTTAAAAAAAGTGATTTTTTTAGTTAAAAAGGCGGAGTTTTGGGCCGAAATGTATGCAACCACCTAGTATAAAGCATTCAAATGTTATATTTTTACATCCCGCCCACTTTTTGGAGGCGTGGCAGCTTTCTTTTTGGTTTGGTCGGGTATTTTGCAATCCGTCGTAGATGGATTGAAGCTTTTGCATACCCACTGTTGCACTTTCCCACTTGTTTTTTAATGACGTCGGATAGCCTTGGAAATCTGTATTTTTTCATCCATTGACATCGTAGCCATCCTTTGATGGAAATCGTTACTTTATCTCTTGATAAAATGAGTACGAGCTGTATTTTGGGATATTCACTTAATTAGTTTTAAATGTCATCGGAAAGCCCTAAGAATCGGTATTTTTTCATCAATTAACATCGTAACATGGGATTTGTAACCTTATGTCTTGATAAAATCCAGACGGACCATATTTTGGGATTTTCATACTAATTTCATTGGAAAGCCTTAAGAGTTGGCAATTTTTCATCCATTGACATCGTAGCCATCCTTTGATGGAAATCGTTACTTTATATCTTGATAAAATGAGTACGAGCTGTATTTTGGGATATTCACTTAATTAGTTTTAAATGTCATCGGAAAGCCCCAAGAATCGGTATTTTTCCATCCATTAACATCGTAACATGGGATTTGTAACCTTATGTCTTGATAAAATCCAGACGAACTATATTTTGGGATTTTCATACTAATGTTATCGGAAAGCCTTGAAAGTTGGCATTTTTCCATCCATTGACATCGTAGCCATCCTTTGATGGAAATCGTTACTTTATGTCTGGATAAAATGAAGACGAGCTATATTTTGGGATATTCACTTATTTATTTTTAAATGTCATCGGAAGGCCTTGAACAATGGTATTTTGCCATCCATTGACATCGAAGCCATCCTTTGACGGAAATCGTTACTTTATGTCTTGATAACATGAAGACGAGCTATATTTTGGGGTATTCACTTATTTCGCTTTAAATGTCATAGAAAAGGCCTAAGAATCGGTTTTTTTTTCATCCATTGACATCGTAGCATGAAGTTCGTAATGTCTTGTTAAGGCCAGACGAACTATATTTTGGGATTTTCATACTCATGTCATCGTTAAGCCTTGAAAGTTGGGAATTTTCCATCAATTGACATCGTAGCCATCCTTTGGTGGAAGTCGTTACTTTATGTCTTGATAAAATGAGTGCGAGCTATATTTTGGGATAATTACTTATTTAGTTTTAAATGGAAATCGGAAAGCCCTAAGAATCGGTATTTTTTCATCCATTGACATCGTAACATGGAATTCGTAACCTTATGTCTTGATAAAATCCAGACGGACTATATTTTGGGATTTTCATACCTACTTTTTTTCCGTGGGTAGGTAAAAACCTTCATAGGCACTATGAGAATCGAACGCGCGTGCTCATAGTAGTGTGAGATTCTTACTCACTAAAAAACCTCCCAATCTTTGAAAGACTACGACTAAGTTTCCTTAACAAGTAGTTCAAGCTTCTGTATAGTAATCGCGTTTGGCAGGCTACCTTCCAACGAAAGCACCTGCAATACCGTCATTATGTGCGGTTTCCTCTTGCGACGCTAGATCCAACGGCCTTGTTCGTTGTAGTCGGCGTGCAAGATTTGTCTGATCCAGAGTTCGGATTATTTCGTGGTTGCAATGGCCGTGAAGGCGAGTGTGAAGTTTGCGAGCAAAGTTTCTTACTTCGTCGGTCACGGTTGCGATGCCTAGATCTCGATGTAAATCGCTATTTCTTATATACCATGGAGCATTTACGATTGCTCTTAGTGTCTTATTCTGAAAAGTTTCTAAAATAGATATATTGCTTGGTTTGGTACAACCCCAAAGTTGTATACCGTAAGTCCAAGATGGTTTTAGCACTTGCTTATACAATATCAGTTTGTTATATACGCTTAGTTTCGAATAACGTCCGATAAGCCAATTCAGTTCTCATAGCTTGATTTCAAGTTCATCGCGTTTTTTTTTAACGTGTGGCTTCCACTTAAGTTTTGCGTCTAGGGACATGCCTAAATATTTAGCCTCGTTTGCGTACGGAATTTGTACCGAGTTTATAAATAGAGGTAAGTTGATTACCCTCTTGTAAGTAAAATTTACATGCGTTGATTTTGTCTCATTTAGGAGGATTCGCCAGGCCTTTGTCCATTCGCATATTTTATTCAAAGCGCGTTGGAGTTTTCCCGTTGATAGTTCGACTGTCTTATCCGTAGCGAGGATAGCCGTGTCGTCAGCGAACGTGGCTACAGTCGTTACCTCTACATGAGGTACATCTCTTGTAAAAAGTAAAAACAGTGTTGGACCGAGGACGCTACCTTGTGGAACACCGGCTTGTATTTCTTTGAATTCTGAGTATTCGCTCCCGTATCTCACTCGAAATAGTCTGTTGTCGAGATAAGACTCTAAAAGTTCATACATTTTTTCCGGCCAAACATTTTTCCCGTAGCTTATATTTTAGGCCTTCGTGCCAAACTTTATCAAAGGCTTGGGATACGTCAAGAAAAGCGGTAAAGCATATCATTTTCGCTTCTAAGGCTTTCTTAATTTCATTAGTTATTCGATAGACCTAGTCAATTGTTGAATGTTTGACCCTAAAGCCGAATTGGTGATCCGGAATCAATCGTCTTTCTTCAATTATTGGTTGCAGTCGTTTGAGCACAAGTTTCTCAAAAACTTTAGATATAATCGGCAGAAGCGAAATCGGTCTATATGATTTTTTGTCGTTCGGGCATTTCCCTGGTTTCGGAACCATTATTACCTCTGCGACTTTCCATTGCCGTGGAACGTATGAAATTCTCATTGATGCGTTTATGATGTAGAGAAGCTTGACTAACGCTCTTTTCGGTAGCTCCTTCAAAATTTCCCCAGTAATTAGGTCGTAGCCTGGAGCTTTGTTATTCTTCAAATTTCGGATTGTTTGACGAAGTTCAGACAGTGTCACGGTTTTCATTCGATAATTGTCTAGTTCCGCATTGCGATACAGATCGTCAACCAACGGCTGCCCGTCAAACGGTTTGAATGTTTCTTCAAGATGTTCTGCAAATACATCTGCTTTCTCTTTGTCGCCTTTTACCCATTCACCGTTATCTTTTCTTATTGGCGCCGAGTGTACTATGGGCTTTTTAATGGACTTGTGGCGACCCCCTAACTTTCATATTATACCTATTCCAAAATATTTTCTATTCTAAGTATACTTTCACCATTGTATCTAATATTCGCTATTTCATTTTTAACGAATTAGTCTTCGCCGCGGAATAGCTTATATATACTTCTGACAGACCGAAATGTTCCTCCTTCTTGTCATTCTTCCGATCGTGCCACATGGCAAAAAAATATAAACCTAACCATTGTTAGTCATTAAGGTAATTTTTAATAAAGTGGATTTGAAGATTATCTCTAGCGTGCTTATTTCAACGAGACGGCCTTATCATCCACATTGGTGACCCCTGACTTAAGCGTAACCTTCTCGTATTATATTAGGCTAATAATCTAATCGAAATAAGAATGACAGATTCAGAGGATTGCAAAAGCGATCCTTCAGACGTCAGTACTCCACAAGAAACAATTACCCGCGTGTCAATACGAGTACCCCCCTTCTGGCACGAGAAACCTCAGATATGGTTTGCTCAAATCGAAGCACAATTTCGCACAGCCAAAATTGGTAGTGATTCTGCCAAATTTAACACCATAATCGGAGCGATTGAATCTCAAGTGCTGACACAGGTTTCCGACGCCGTATTGAATCCACCAGCGGAAAATAAATACGAGAACCTAAAGTCAGTTATCATAGAACGATTCGGAGATTCTGAGCAGAAGAAAATTAAAAAAACTTTTCTCTGAAGTCGACTTGGGGGATAAAAGACCTTCTCAGTTACTCAACGAGCTTAAAGACTTGGGAGGAAATCAAATAAACAACGATTTTCTCAAATCTTTGTGGATGCAAAGACTACCACCGCAGGTTCGTGCTATTTTACAGGCGTCTAGTGAGGAGCTTATCGCATTAGCCAAGCTAGCCGATAAAATTATGGATATCGGAGACTTTTCAAACACCACTTGCATCAATTCAACTTCCATGCAGCGAGAAAAACAACAGCCGACAACTCCATCGTCTTTATCACCCAACGAGCTCTTTCTACAGCAGCAAATTAATCAGATTATTTCACAGCTTAATCAATTAATGAGCGGCACTCGTGGTCATCGCCGAAACCGCAGCAGAAGCGTAAGTGTTCGACGTCGTGATTCATGGATTCATTCTCAAAGAAAAGGTGACTTGTGCTGGTACCACTTTAAGTTCGGACAAGGTGCAAAAAAGTGTCGTGAACCGTGCGCCTTCGCAACATCGACGGCTTCAAAAAACTAGTACCTTTATCGTTGATCAATGCAAAATCTAGTAAACAACACATTGGTCAACAAGTTTTTAGATTACTTGTTTACGACACGACTTCCAAGCGGAAATTTTTAATCGACAGCGGCGCTGATATATCGGTCATTCCACCTACGTACAACGACAGATTTTCAGCAACAAAAAAAACTTTATTTGCGGCAAATGGGAGCCAAATCAAAACTTTTGGACAGGCGCGATTGACTGTAGATTTGGGCCTGAGACGTGCGTTCACATGGATGTTTACAATAGCTGAAGTTACGACACCAATCATCGGAGCAGACTTCATAAGGCACTTCGGTATCGTAATCGACCTGAAAAGAAACAGACTCATCGATAATACCACAAAGGTTGAAACGAAAACTACTGGATCCCTGGCAAACGAGGTAACTATCAAGGCATTTGATATAAACTGTCCATTTGCACACATTCTAGCCGAGTTTGATGGAATTCTTCACGCCAATAGACAGGAAGACAGCACGAAATTTGCGAGCACAACTCATCACATCGACACAAAGGGTCCACCAGTATTTGCCCGCCCCCGCCGCCTCGATGCCGAGAAACTCAAAGCCGCCCGAAATGAGTTTCGCTATCTCATGGAGAAAGGAATCTGTCGCCCATCGAAGAGTAACTGGGCCAGTCCCTTACATTTGCAGAAAAAACCAGACGGTGAGTGGCGTCCGTGTGGTGATTACCGCAATTTGAATAGTATCACCGAACCAGACCGATACCCGATATCCATACATACAGGACCTACGCTACAATTTAAAAGATAAACAGATATTTTCAGCAATAGATCTGGAAAAAGCTTTTCACCAGATACCTGTCGAGCCCAGCGATATTCCTAAAACGGCTATAACAACCCCGTTTGGGTTGTACGAATTCATGTTCATGACATTTGGACTTCGGAATGCTGCTCAGATATATCAACGACACATACACGAGGTTCTGCGAGGATTAGAAGACTTCGCCTTTGCTTACATCGATGACATCTTCGTTTCTTCAAGAAATACAAAAGAGCACGAGCAACATCTAAGAACACTCTTTCAGCGCCTTAAGGATTACGGGCTTAAAATAAACCCATCGAAGTGTGTGTTTGGTCAGCGCGAAATAAAGTTTCTAGGACACCTTGTAAACTCTGAAGGAATCAGGCCACTCGATACTAAAATCGAAGCCGTAAAAGGGTTCAAAAAATCTAAAGTGGCAAAGGAGCTTAAACGCTTTCTTGTGATGATAAACTTTTATCGAACATTTCTACCACGTGCCGTCGACAATCAATGTGTTCTTCAGAAACTCATAAGTGGCAACAAAAAAAACGACGTAGCGCCCATCGAATGGACAGCAGAAGCAGAAGCAGCATTTGAACGATGCAAGAACGACCTATGCAGTGCAACTCTTTTAGCCCATCCAGTTATCAACGCACCAATATCGCTGAGTACAGACGCATCCGACATAGCGATAGGAGCAGTCTTACACCAAGTCGTCGGTGGAGTGGCGCAGCCCCTCGGTTTTTTTTCCAAAAAACTTGCGGATGCACAGAAACGATACAGCACCTATGATCGCGAGCTGTTGGCAGTTTTTGAGGGTGTAAAACACTTCAGACATCTAATCGAGGGTCATAATTTCTGCATATTCACTGACCATAAGCCGCTAATTTTTGCATTCAAACAAAAGTCCGAGAAAGCATCACCAAGGCGTTTAAGGCAGCTGGACTTCATCTCGCAGTTTAGCACGGATGTGAGATACGTTAAAGGCGACAAAAAACACGGTTGCTGATACGTTATCCAGGATCACCGAAGTTCGAGTCGAATCACCGGTAGATGCCCAGAGCATAGCTATAGAGCAAGAGCAAGATGAAGAGTTCAAAGAAGGTAAATTCTTAGACACGTCCTTAACTGTAAAGCCTTTTTATATTCCAGAGTGCAAAACTCCACTCTACTGCGATATATCGGCAAACAAAATTCGACCTGTTGTGCCAAAAAGACTTCGAAAAGCTGTTATCGACACGTTGCATGGCCTCTCTCACCCAGGCAAGAGGCCAACACTTAGACTCATCCAAGAACGCTTTGTTTGGTCAGGGATGCGTAAGGATATAGCAGCCGCCGTTAGGAGTTGCGTACCGTGTCAAAGACGCAAGGTTCAAAGGCACAATATTACAAAGTTTGGAACGTTTTCACTACCTGAAGCTCGATTCGACCACATAAGCATCGATTTAGTGGGACCACTTCCCACATCACAAGGGTTTCGCTACATACTTACCTGTATCGACCGGTTTTCAAGATGGCCCGAAGCGTTCCCGATAACAGATATCACTGCCGAAACGGTTGCCAAAGCACTGATATCTGGGTGGATAGCAAGGTTCGGTGTTCCGGTAATTTGGATTACAACCGACCTTGGGAGGCAATTTGAGAGCAATCTATTCAAGGAACTCTCACGTTTATTTGGCAGCAAACACTCGAGAACCACTAACTACCATCCGCAATGTAATGGTATTGTTGAAAGGTGGCATCGAGCTTTAAAAACTGCCATATGCTGCCACGAAACTGCCGACTGGTGCTCCGTCTTGCCATCAGTACTTTTGGGACTACGATCTGTGTACAAAGAATACATCAAGTCGACACCAGCTGAAATGGTTTTTGGAACTTCACTTCGTCTACCCGGCGAGTTCTTCGGGACACAGAACTCCAGTCAGGATCAAACTGAGTTTGTAAGGAACTTGCGTCGTGCAATGTCCAGAGTTCGACCATCGATGACATCACATCACGACAGTGCCAAGGTTTTCGTTCAGCCAACCTTACATACGGCTACCCACGTCTTTGTCCGCAACGATGCAGTGAGGACCCCTCTGCAGCAACCGTACACGGGACCCTACCAAGTTATCGCCCGGGGGGACAAATACTTCAAAGTGAACATTAACAATCGCAAGGTAAATATCTCCATTGATCGCCTTAAAACAGCAATTATTTTCAAAGCAGAAATGGACGAGACATTAACAAGCGATGACACCCCGATGCCTAGTACAAACGCACCCGTGTCTACATATACTACCAGATCAGGAAGAAAGGTCAGGCTCAGAACCGCTTACAAATAGAACCAGCAAATTTACTTTTAGTTTTTCAAGTAATATTAAAAAAACTTGAGGGGGAGTAATGTGGCGACCCCCTAACTTTCATATTATACCTATTCCAAAATATTTTCTATTCTAAGTATACTTTCACCATTGTATCTAATATTCGCTATTTCATTTTTAACGAATTAGTCTTCGCCGCGGAATAGCTTATATATACTTCTGACAGACCGAAATGTTCCTCCTTCTTGTCATTCTTCCGATCGTGCCACATGGCAAAAAAATATAAACCTAACCATTGTTAGTCATTAAGGTAATTTTTAATAAAGTGGATTTGAAGATTATCTCTAGCGTGCTTATTTCAACGAGACGGCCTTATCATCCACAGACTTCACCGCTTTCCAAAGGGAATAGTTTGACCCTCTATCGGCAATCAAGTTTTCGAGGTAGTTGGTAGTCTCGCGACTTTTGAAATCTTGAAGTAAGTGCTTTAATTTGTTAGATAGCCCATTCAGAATGGTTTTATCAGGAGGAGCTCGAGACAAATGCCACCTCATTCGAGCCTTTCTCTTTTCGCGTATGAGCTCTTCAATTTCGCGCGGGTTAATTGATCCGCTTTTCCTTACTCCAGTCTTCTGGAAAGAAGTATTGTTCCAAGCAGCGTCTTGAATAGTTCTAACGAGTTTATCGACTTCGTCTTCTATTTCTAAAGGGGTTGTAAGTGGTACATGTAGAGATACATTTTCTTTGCAGTATTTCCTAAAGCCATCCCAGTCGGTGTTGTTATTAGTTAGCCTAGGCGCTCTCTCATTTTTTGCTAGACTTCCGCCGATTTTCAAAACGACTGCTGAGTGATCCGAACAGAGATCATATCCTTCTTCTACATTTGTGAGGTGGCGAGGAACCCCTTTTGCGATAAAGAAGTCGACAAGGTCAGGTACTTTGTTTCTGTCGGTTGGCCAATACGTTGGCTTTCCCGTCGAAAGGAAAACCCTGCCACGTTTCATGCTAGCTTTGAAGAGTACTCTACCTCTTGTTGAATTGCACCGTGATCCCCAAAAGGTGTTTTTCGCATTAAAGTCCCCGCCGATGATAAAATTCGACCCAAGTAAGTCAAAGAGGGGAGTAAAATCGTCGTCCGCTAGCCTATACTGTGGAGGAAAATAACTCGAGGCAATATTATAATCTAGGTGACCTATTTTTACCGATACTGAAGTTATTTGCATAGAGTCAAGCTCAATTTCTTCGTTTTTGTAATGCTTAATGCAGTCTTTGATGTAGAGAGAGGATCCGCCTCTCGAATTTTCTGATGGATGATGCGCGTGGTAGTCGATGTAACCTCTAATTTTGGGTCCGGATCCCTTCTTAAAGTGTGTTTCCGAAATCAGGCATAGGTCAATATTTTTTTTCCGTAGAAATACTTCTAGTTCGTCGATTTTCTTTAAAAGACCATTTGCATTCCATGTAAGTATGTTAATGAGCTTCATATTCATGATTTGTTATTCGTTTTGCGAGGTTTAAACTCTAGCTCGCTCAGTTTGTCAAATATTACTTGATTAACTTTAGTTTGTTGCTCAAGCTTTTCCAATATCATAAATAATATTTGAGATACCGAATCTGTTGTGGTAGGTTCTGGAGGTTTGCTTTTGTGCGACGCGACTTCAGCGTACGATCTTGGGCCGATGAGTGATGATTTTCTCTTTGTACTTGGACCGGCGACGTTTTCTTGCGGAGTTTGTATTTTTTTCCTTGTCAATCTCGTATTTCTGACCGATTTTGGAGTTTTCGGCTTGTCAGCTCTAGAACGTTTTGGGGTTATGGCCCTATCTACGATATGTTGCTTAACAGTTTCGTGACGTTTTTGTAGCTCTATTGCGATTTCGCAACCTCGGTAGCTCGCCGGGTGACTTCCATTACAATTGGCGCAAGTCGCTGGGGCCTGACTGCTTACGTTACAATCTTTTGAAAGATGTCCTTTGGCGCATTTGACACGATGGCTCATTTGGCAGTACGCTTGAGTATGTCGGAAGCCTTGGCATCGCTTACATTGAGGTACTAGTCTATTGCCCTTTCGCTTGGGCTCAATTTTTACCCTGATATTTAGGATCGTTTTTATTTTATATATTTCGTTTATGTTTTCAATCCTATCGAACGTCAGCATGAAAATAGGAAGACCGCGCTTGACCACGGTGTCTTTTTCTCCTTCCGTACGTTGTTTTTCTTTCTTAAGTATATTCACGGCATCAAGAATTTTAAAGCCTTGGGCTTGAACATCTTCAACAATTTCTTCCTTCATGCAGGTTGGGTGAAGTCCCCTAGCGAAAACCCGAAGCGGTTTCTCGAATTTGTTTTCGTAAGTATACCATTGTACATTCTCGGTATTTAATTTTTGCGAAAGTGCGCGATAGGCATCAGAGTCATCGACATTTACTTTCCATACATTATTTCGAAGAGAAATTAAATTATACTTCGTCCCCAAGTATTTTTTAAGATATTTCGCAGCTTTTCGTAGTCTGCAACCCCAACGACATTTATTGCAGGCGGTCGGCGAATTTTTTCTTCAATTTGCGCTGTCGGTTTTTTTGACACGGTTGGTGTTTCATCCTGTTTATATACTTCCTCAACTACTGGCAAAGACCCAATTTTTCGTTTTTTGGTAGATCTTTTCTTAAGAGCCGGAACGGGGATTCCTAAGAGCCTCGTTTTCTTTTCGTAACGAATCTACTTCATTTTTGAGCTCATGGTAGAGACGTTCCATATCTTTTAGCTTAGCGCGGAGTTCGTTGTTTTCCGCTTCAAAGCATTTAGTTTTCGCTGAGTCCCGATTAACCGGCGGACTTCCTTTCCCGGAGATGATCGATCTAGATGGTGGTGATCGAGGTACACTTGGTTTCTTAATAAAGAGATTTGAAAGAAATAAATGGCTCTCCCCAGAATCCGTAGAGCCTGCCTCCGAAGAGGGTGGATTTGCCAGTGATGCTGGATTACCACCTGGGGTATTACTTCCGTTCGTTTTGTCCATTGCATGGTTTGTATGCGCTACGCGCTCGGCATACGGAGGGTGGATTTTAGTCGCCTCTTACTACAGGCATGCCTTACCTCGGGTATATTCTAACCCCTACCCGAAGGGGGTTCATACCTACTAATGTCATCGGAAAGCCTTGAAAGTTGAAAATTTTTCATCCATTGGCATCGTAGCCATCCTTTGATGGAAATCGTTACATTATGTCTTTATAAAATGAATACGAGCTATATTCACTTATTTAGGTTTATATGTCATCGGAAAGCCTTAAGAATCGGTATTTCTTCATCCATTGACATCGTAGCCATCCATTGACGGAAATCGTTACTTTATGTCTTGATAACATTATTATAAAAACCCCAAAATATAGCTCGTATTCATTTTATCAAGACATAAAGAAACGATTTCCATCAAAGGATGGCTACGATGTCATTGGATGGAAAATTGCCAACTTTCAAGGCTTTTCGATGACATTAGTATGAAAATCCCAATATATAGATCGTCTGGGTTTTATCAAGACATAAAGTAACAATTTCCATGCTACGATGTCAATGGATGAAAAAATACCGATTCTTAGGGCTTTCCGATGACATTTAAATCTAAATAGGTGAATATCCCAAAATAAAGATCGTATTCATTTTATAAAGACATAAAGTACCGATTTCCATGAAAGTATGGCTACTATTTCAATGGATGGAAAATTGTCAACTTTCGAGGCTTTCCGATGACATTAGTATGAAAATCCCAAAATATAGTTCGCCTGGATTTTATCAAGACATAAGGTTACGAATTTATAGGGGATAGGGGATCAATCTTTAATTGGCTAAAAAGCTACTTGGATGGAAGAGTGCAGAGGGTTAAGATAAGAGGAGTGTTGGGAAATGCCCAATTTTTAAAAAATGGTGTCCCCCAAGGCTCGGTTTTAGGTGATATATATAAACTCTCTTTTTAATCAAGCCGTTAATTGCCTACCGATTGCCTTTGCTGATGACATAGCTTTCACATATACGTTTCGAAGCCTTTTTGAATGCGTGTCTAAAATTTCTGTAGATCTGAAAAAGCTGAGAACTTGGTTTGCTGCTCACAAACTAATAATGAGTGAGAACACAAAACTGTTAACTGTTAAAATATCTGGAAATGTCCTGTTAGATTATAATATAAAATTTCATTCTTATAACTGCAAAAAGTTTAGCCTTCCCTTACATACTTGTGGCCGTAAACATTTTTCTGATCAAAATCTGTGCTCCCAAGATTGTTTTAAGATCGAGTCGATTGAAAAGTATAAATATCTTGGAGTTCAAATCGACTACAACCTAAATTGGAAAGATCAAATCCATTCTATTCAATCTCGTCTTATTTTAATAACTCGAAAAATGTATCTTATTAAGCCATATTGTTCTTCAAAGGTTATTTAACAAATCTATAATGATCTTGCTCACTCGATCTTACAATATGGTATCACTAGCTGGGGCGGATGTTACTATAATACACTTACACCTATTCTCCTAGCTCAGAAGCATTTGATTCGTCTGATATCAAATAGAAATCGCACAACTCGTAGCTTACCTTTGTTTAAGAAGCTTGGAATTCTGCCTTTGAGGCATCTTTATGTCTTCAAGGTTCTAATGGAGTTTTTTAAACAGAGTGGGAACATTCCAAGCAGGAATTCTCAAACCTACAGCCTCCGCGTAAATAACATGGCCCTAGTTAACGTACCTGTTATGCATAACACGCATTTTTCACGATTTTAACCGCTACTGCCCCAACTTACTTCAATAAACTTCCATATTCCAACAGAATTACTCAGAATTTTAATTATTTTAAGAGGAAAGTAAAAGAATGGCTTTTTAACATAAACTACGTTGCTATTGAATCCTTATTAAGAAGTGTATATTAAAGAAATGGATAAATAGAAAATGCAGCACAACAAATTCTTTTTGCTTCATTATTATTATTTTTTTCATTGTTTTATTCATTGAAATTGTAGATAAAGCTTCAACTAATATTTGCTGTTTTTATTTTTAATGCAAAAATCTTTATTTAATGTTGATAATTATTGTTAATATTATATCTTAAGTTTCGTTCATTATATATATATATTGTTATGCGAGCGTAGGCTCTAGCTGCAAAACTCAGACATATCGTCAGCAGTTCCACCATCAAACAATATTCCGGGAAACAGCACGACAGCAGTTCCCACAGACAGCACTTCCAAGAAACAGAAAGCTAAGCAAAAACAGATTTTATTTTTGTAACGAGGTAGGGTAACCGATAGAGTAAAATTGAATTGTGTTCGGGTTGTCAACAAGTACGGTCGCTTTAAGCAAACTATAAAACAAAGATAGTAAAATAAAGATAATTGAATACTGAAACTCATTGTGTTTTCGCATTACTTATGGTGGAAAAGTAAAGGTTGCCGAAGTCGGTCGTGTTGCGTTTTCTCATTGTTTACGCTTGTGAAGTAAAGGTTGCTGAAGTTCATCGCTGGTTCAAAAACAGATCTTCATCAAGTTCCCAAGGGTAATACCGGAGGAATCCCCAAATACTACCAAATAAATCTCTGGCCTGGCGGAACGATCGCTGATCTACTAAGACACAAACGCGTATAGCCATAACACGTTTTTCTGGTGTCAGCGGTGGGATTCATCATTGATCAGCAGAGAGGATCTTCAATCGAACATCAGCAGAGCAGATTAAACAATCAGCAGAGCAGATAACCATCAGCAGAGCAGATTAAACAATCAGCAGAGCAGATAACCAGCAGCAGAGCAGATTAAACAATCAGCAGAGCAAATAACTATCACCAGAGCAGTAAACAGAATCAAACGCCGATGGATTTAGCAGCAATCATATTGTGAGTCCGTTTTATTATTTTTATTTTATTTTGTTATTGTGAAGTGGCTATCTCCTATTAAAGTGTTAATGTTTTCAAGAGATCAGTTAGGTAGTTTGAGCAATAGTGATAACAGTCTAGACCGTGACGATTTGTATAGATCGTGACCGTGACGATTTTGTATGCCCGACGCAGTTCCAATTTCTGTTTTGACAGCATTCATCCCATCATTTAATGGGACGAGCGATGAGGTTTTCACCTTTATCGATTCTTGCAATGATGCCATCGAACTGGCATCTGATGACCAAAAGAATGTCCTGTTTAAATTTATAAAGACCAAAATTCGTGGCAACGCCACAACAATACTCATGAACAGAGAAATCGAGGACTGGGAGAGTTTAAAGAAGGAACTGACACTAGTTTTTCGTGAGCCTCATAGTGCGCTCCAGTTGCATAGAGAGCTGATCTCTATAAAACAATATAGAGATGAAACGGTTGTGCATTTCATGCAACGCGTGGAGACCCTGCAAAGACGTCTTTTACAAAGCAAACTTATAGACGTCAAAGCAGAACATAGAGCAGGTCAAATAGATTATATACAAAATGAGACGTTGACAGTGTTTATTAATGGCCTAAGAGAAAGATTGTCTACATATGTAATCACTCAACGACCTACAACGCTCGCAGAAGCCAGCAAATTCGCTTGTGAAGAAGAACAGCGAATAAATTTATTAAAAACGAATACGCACCATGACTACACGTCTAAGAAATTAGCCAAAATTAATTATACAGACACAAGATGTTGCTACAATTGTGGGAAACCTGGTCATTTAGCCAGAAATTGCAGGCAGCCCAGGAAAAAAAAAGTAGAGAATAATCCATTCCGACAAGAGCAACTTGCCAACCAACGACAGCTTCCAAACCAACCGTCTACCTCGAATAATGCTCACTTTAAAGGAAGGGATTTTTAGAAGACTGCGCGGTTAAAGAGGCAATCGTGCAGCTTAGACTAGTAGATAGTTCGGAAAGTCCTCATGTGTTAGCTAGAGTGAATGGAGATTTAAGGAAACTCATTATAGACACGGGTGCGGAGATATCGATAATTCAAGCGGACTGTGTTTATAAAGATGAGGTAAATGAAGGAAAAGTTATGCAGTTTAAAGGATTAAGTGGACAAATGTGCCAAACCTTGGGGGAAGTAGTGTAGAATTTGCCGTAAAGAGTAATAGCACTAGGTCGGAGGTATTAATATTTCAAGTAGTTGAGAATAATTTATTAGGAAATTACGATGGAATAATCGGAAACCATTTCCTACGAGAGGGTCGGTTCACGATTGATTACCAGGAAAATGTAATTAGTGGAAAACTTGGCAAAATTCCTTTGAGATATCTCCACGAAGAGAGAATCGTCAAAGAGAGATCGGAAGTATTCAGCTGTCATTGTTGACAAAAATCTTGAAGGAGAAATAGTGGTACCTAGACAAAAATTAGGAGAAGGTATTATTGTACCTAATTGCGTTACTGAAAATAAAGGAGGCACATGTTTAGTTTCTATAGTTAACACTACGGAGAAACCTTTCAATATAAATGGATTAAGCATCCAAGGGATAAACTTAGGAGATTTTGATGTTGCTAATAAAAGGCCAAATAGAGTTGTTAGTAATATCAGAACGGATCATTTAAATGCTGAGGAGAAAGAAAAATTATTAGAAATAGTAAAAGAATTTAGTGACATATTTAGCATTGAAGATGAGAAGTTGACTAAGACCGATTTCATCAAACATAAAATACGCACTGGTATTGGAACGGAGCCTGTGTTTACAAAGAGCTACCGTTATCCCAAGGTCCATGAAGAGGAAGTGCGAAAACAGGTTAATAAACTGAAGGATGATGGCATAATTCGAGACAGTAATTCTCTTTGAAGCTCTCCATTGTGGATAGTTCCAAAGAAGGCAGACGCCAGTGGGAAGAAAAAGTGGCGTATGGTTATTGATTTCCGTAAGCTAAACGAGCTTACAATCCCGGATAACTACCCCCTGCCGAACATTAGCGAGATATTGGACCAACTTGGAAAAGCAAAATACTTTTCCACCCTGGACTTAACGTCCGGTTTCCATCAGATTCCGATGGATGAAGATGATATGGAAAAAACTGCGTTTAGTACACCATATGGGCATTTTGAATTCACAAGAATGCCAATGGGTTTGAAAAATGCACCAGCCTGCTTTCAGCGGCTGATGAACAATGTCCTAGCTGGATTACAAGGGATCAAATGTTTGGTTTATTTAGATGATATTGTCATACATGGACAAAATTTAGAGGAGCACAACCAAAAATTGATTGCAGTGTTCGAGCAGCTCAGGAAAGCTAATCTAAAATTGCAACCAGACAAGTGCGAATTTCTTAGAAAGGAGGTTTCGTACTTGGGACATGTCATTACTGATAAAGGGGTAAAACCAAACCCAGACAAAATTGAGCGTATAAAGCGAATGGAATCACCTAAAAATGTTACAGGTATTAAGTCTTTTCTGGGAATGATAGGCTATTATCGGAAATTCGTAAAAAACTTTAGCAATATTGCTGAGCCAATGAACAGACTTTTAAAAAAGGATGTCGCATTCGTTTGGGGTACGGAACAACAACAAAGCTTTGAAAAATTAAAGGAAGCAATTACTCAGCACCCAGTTTTACAATACCCTGATTACACTCAGCCTTTTATCATCACTACAGATGCTTCCAATCGAGGCATCGGTGCCGTGCTTAGCCAAAATCATGAAGGGCATGATTTACCAATACATTTTGCTAGCAGAACTCTTAATAAGGCCGAGGTCAATTATACAACAACAGAAAAGGAATGTTTGGCCATCGTTTGGGCAACGAAACAGTTCAGGCCGTATATTTATGGTACAAAATTCGTCATACAGACAGACCACAGGCCCTTGACGTGGCTATTTAGAGTCAAAGACCCAGGTAGCAGACTAAAGTTAGAGGAGTTTGACTATACCATTGTCTACAAAAAGGGGAAGGAAAATGTAGTTGCAGACGAGTTAAGTAGAAATGTGGGAATAAGAAACGATTCAGGTATAGATGCTGACGAGTCAGGCAAATATATTAGAGTTATAGAAAAGGAGAATGAAGAAGCTCCAGCAAATGTAACAAGTAAAAATATTCGAGTCACAGAACAGGAGAAGGAAGAAACTTGGCAAGATCTACTAAGCCTTTTAGAAGAAGATGGTTTTAGTACCAGGGATCCTAATGTAGAAGATGTTTAAGTGGGCAATGGAAATGACGAAGTGATTGAGGAGATTTTGAACGATGTTAATGACGATATCTTAAATGATGTACATACAACTGAAGAGCTCCCAGTTATAGTAGAAGAAAATAATAGTGTTGAAGCTATAGACAATGAAATAGATGAAGACACGGACGACGACGGTAGAGAGTTTGTAAACAATGATGATAGGAAAAAGGAAATCATGAAAGAATACCACGAAGGTCTGATAGGGGGCCATACCGGCCAAAAAGCCACATATTCAAAAATACGAAAAAAATTCAAATGGAAAGGCATGCAAAAATGCATTGAAAACTTTGTCAGAAATTGCCCTCAGTGTCAAACTGAGAAGGTTAATAGGGCTCCCACTAGGAATCCAATGAAGATCATTAGTTCCGCTGACAAAACATTAGAAAAAATAATGATCGATATTATAGGGCCATTTCAGGAAACTGAAGAAGGTTACAAATTCGGACTAACAGTACAAGATGACCTCTCAAAGTTCATAAAATTTGTACCACTTAAGAGCAAAGACATGAAAACTGTTGCTTGTGCGATTATGGAAGAGTGGATTATGAACTTTGGAATGCCAAAATTTATTCTTTCAGACAATGGTCTCGAGTTCTGTAATGAACTGTTCAGCGAATTTTGTCAATTATTAGGGATTAAACACAAAACAACAAGCGTTGCATACCTACAAGCCAATGGCAGTGTCGAACGTGCACATTGCCGATTGCTAGAATATTTGAGGTCAACTGGAAAAGAGCTAAATGAGATGGACAATTGGAGCAAACGCATGCCATATGCTGGATTCTGCTATAATAGTACTGTCCATAATACAACAGGATACACCCCTTATGAAGTTGTGTTTGGTAATGAAGTAAATAGACCAAGTGGGGTAGATTTAATCGATTTACGACTACGTTGACGAACTAAAATCTAACTTGTTTGATATACAAGCAGAAGTAAAGGAAAAAACTAGAAGTTGCAGAGAGAAAGCTAAAGTAAGGTATGATAGGAAGTTGGGAAAGCCAAAGGAATATAAAATAGGTCAAAGGGTTTTAGTACGTAATGAACGAAAAGGCAAACAGAGGAGTACTTATAAAGGTCCATTCACTATAGTTGACGTCCATGAGGACTACCTCATAATAAAACTTCAAAACAAAACCCAGAAGTTGAATAAGGCTAACGTCAAACCCTATTTTTCAGAGTCTCAATCATCAGCCGGATCTCGGCAGAAAACGTCCACATAAGAGACCTGCAAAACAACAGTGGGTTATATTTCAGCCATGTAGGAGACGATATTAGGTTTAGGAAATAAATATTTGATAATAAATAAAAATAGAGAAGAATATAGTCTTAAGGAAAAATTGGATGATTGTAAAATTTTTAACAAAGCTTATGTTTGTAAACCTCAATTGCTTAGAAGCACAATAAGTGACTCGAATTGCGAGATAAATGTATTCATGGGAAACAGGGCAAATAATTGTAATGCAAAACCTGTTAATTCAAAAATTGAAATTTTCCATAAATTAAAAGATAACCTCTTCATATTCACTGTAACAGAGGAAACTAGGTACACATGTAAATGTAAAAATGAAACCGAGACTGGCCAACTTTTTGGATCAGGTACATTTTTGATTGGAAATAATTGCAAATTTGAAACGTATGACATGACGCTAAGAACAGTAAATAGTAATGTTGAAATAGCTATAAAAGATAAATATTCGTATGGTGACTTGGAAGATTGCTGCTGGAATTCAAGAATAAAGGATATAAGATTGGACCTGGAACCGATGTCAAAAATAACGGCTAAAGATATCCATGAACTGCAGGACCTGACGGCTGAGATCCAAAACCAGCGAAACTTTTGGACGAAGGCTCTAAAGAAAATACCCGAAAGATCTCAAGGGATATTGATATCAACATTTGGAGTTCTTTCCTTAATCCTGATCAGCTACACAGTTTGGAAGTGTAACCGAGGATCAGGAAGGACAACCATAGCCCTGTTCAACAGATGTTTCAACAGGAAGCATCGCGTGAGTCCCGAGACGACGCTAAGAATTTCAACAGAAACATACACAGAGGAAAGCGCCCAGGAGCATGTGGAAATGAGGACACCCAAGCCCAATCTCAGGATAAGGTATCCTTAGATGTGTCTTAAAGGGGGAGGTGTTATGCGAGCGTAGGCTCTAGCTGCAAAACTCAGACATATCGTCAGCAGTTCCACCATCAAACAATATTCCGGGAAACAGCACGACAGAAGTTCCCACAGACAGCACTTCCAAGAAACAGAAAGCTAAGCAAAAACAGATTTTATTTTTGTTACGAGGTAGGGTAACCGATAGAGTAAAATTGAATTGTGTTCGAGTTGTCAACAAGTACGGTCGCTTTAAGCAAACTATAAAACAAAGATAGTAAAATAAAGATAATTGAATACTGAAACTCATTGTGTTTTCGCATTACTTATGGTGGAAAAGTAAAGGTTGCCGAAGTCGGTCGTGTTGCGTTTTCTCATTGTTTACGCTTGTGAAGTAAAGGTTGCTGAAGTTCATCGCTGGTTCAAAAACAGATCTTCATCAAGTTCCCAAGGGTAATACCGGAGGAATCCCCAAATACTACCAAATAAATCTCTGGCCTGGCGGAACGATCGCTGATCTACTAAGACACAAACGCGTATAGCCAAGGCATAACAATATATATATTTTTTTTTTATTTTTTACGTTATTATGGAATTTTTCTTTCTAATTCTTACGTCATATGAAGTTTTTTGTTAAGTAGTATGTACTGATTGTCACCCCACATCAGAACTTAATTTTGAACCTATATTATGTATTTATTTTGAACTGTCATTCATCACTAACTTGAACCTATAGTTCGCGTTAACGAATGACTACTATTATTCTCCCATTCCTCTTTATACCGCTGAAAACATTGTTAGATTAAGTAAGTTCTGCTTTTTGGAATGAATGAATAAATAAAATGAAATGAAATGAAAATGAATTCCATGTTACGATGTCAATGGATGAAAAAATACCGATTCTTAGTGCCTGTTTTCATTTGGTTTATCCTAACCTAACCCAAAATTTATTTCTCAAAATAAAACTGAGGTTGAACAGTGGCCACCACACTGGCGCTTCCCCTCACCATAGTAATTCTGACACATCAGGTTAGGATAAACCAAATGAAAACAGGCACTTAGGGCTTTCCGATGACATTTAAAACAAAATAAGTGAATATCCCAAAATATAGCTCGTATTCATTTTATCAAGACATAAAGTAAAGATTTCCATCAAAGGATGGCTACGATGTCAATCGATGGAAAATTGCCAACTTTCAAGGCTTAACGATGACATGAGTATGAAAATCCCAAAATATTGTTCGTCTGGATTTTATCAAGACATAAGGTAACGAATTCCATGCTATGATGTCAATGGATGAAAAAATACCGATTCTTTGCTACGATGTCAATGGATGAAAAAATACCGATTCTTAGGGCTTTCCGATGCTCTAAGAATCGGTATTTTTTCATCCGACATTTAAAACTAAACAAGTGAATATCCCAAAATATAGCTCGTATTCATTTTATCAAGACATAAAATAACGATTTCCATCAAAGGATGGCTACGATATCAATGGATGGAAAATTGCCAACTTTCAAGGCTTAACGATGATATGAGTATGAAAATCCCAAAATATAGTTCGTCTGGATCTCATCAAGACATAACGTAACGAATGCTACGATGTCAATGGATGTAAAAATACCGATTCTTGGGGCTTTCCGATGACATTTAAAACTAAATAAGTGAATATCGCAAAATATAGCTCGTATTCATTTTATCAAGACATATAATAATGATTTAAATCAAAGGATGGCTACGATGCCAATAGATGGAAAAATGCCAACTTTCAAGGATTTCCGATGACATTAGTATGAAAATCCCAATATATAGTTCGTCTGGATTTTATCAAGACATAAAGTAACGATTTCCATGCTACGATGTCAATGGATGAAAAAATACCGATTCTTAGGGCTTTCCGATGACATTTAAATCTAAATAGGTAAATATCCCAAAATATAGATCTTATTCATTTTATAAAGACATAAAGTACCGATTTCCATGAAAGGATGGCTACGATGTCAATGGATGGAAAATTGTCAACTTTCGAGGCTTTCCGATGACATAAGTATGATAATCCCAAAATATAGTTCGCCTGGATTTTATCAAGACTTAAGGTTACGAATTCCATGTTACAATGTCAATGGATGAAAAAATACCGATTCTTGTGCCTGTTTTCATTTGGTTTATCCTAACCGAACCCAAAATTTATTTCCCAAAATAAGACTGAGGTTGAACAGTGGCCACCACACTGGCGCTTCCCCTCACCGTAGTAATTCTGACACATCAGGTTAGGATAAACCATATAAAAACAGGCACTTAGGGCTTTCCGATGACATTTAAAACTATATAAGTGAATATCCCAAAATATAGCTCGTACTCATTTTATCAAGACATAAAGTAACGATTTCCATCAAATGATGGCTCAAAAGGATAAAAACTACAGATTTCTAAGGCTATCCGACGACATTTAGAAACAAGTGGGAAAGTGCAACATTGGGTATGCAAAAGCTTCAATCCATCTACGACAAATTGCAAAATACCCGACCAAACCAAAAAGAAAACTGCCACGCCTCCAAAAAGTGGCGGGATGTAAAAATATAACTGTTGAATGCCTTATACTAGGTGGTTGCATACATTTCGGCCTAAAACTCCGCCTTTTTTACTAAAAAAATCACTTTTTCTAACGCCACGCCCACAAAAGTGGGCGGTGGCACATACAATATATACATAAAAGTTAGAAAATGCTAGTAGTATCTACAGCTTTTGTCATATACAAAAATTTTTTGGCAAATTTCATATATATTTATTGAAAAACAGTCATTTTAAGCTAAAATCCCTTAAAAAGTGTGCGTGGTCAATGAAAAAGCTAAAATTTTTTAGCTACCTTAAAGACAATTATAGGGCAATGTTACGTACCAAAAATGAATGTGCTAGCGCCATTGTAACATAGCTTAGATTTGCAAAATCTATTTTTTTTTTAATTAGAGATGGTCGCACATACAATCCTGTAGTGGGCGTGTCTGAGGGCGGATTCAGCTTATTATCAAACTTGATCTGAAGGACTGGACTTCCAACCAACCCACGAAATTTCAGCTCTCTGCCTTAAAATTTAAGGCCTAAAAGTTGTTTACATACGGACGGACGGACGGACATGGGTTAATCGATTCTCCTGTCGGTCCCATTCATATCTCTAAAAGGTCTTAGGGGTCTACGGTGATTATTTCACTGTGTTACAAACTATACATCAAACTTAATATACCCTGGGTCGGGTATAATTAATATAGTTAATCCATTAATCCTAGCCATCCTTTAATGGAATTCATTACTTTATGTCTTTGTAGAATGTAGAATGTCTTCATTATCTTTGTAGAATAACTAACAACTATTGAATCCGTTTCAAAATATATATTATGCTGGCGTACGTTATTAACAAAAAAATGCTTATACCTTAGCATTTTTCGATTTCAGATTTGCCCCTTCCTGAAGAAGATTTTTTGCTTACGCATGTGAGTATCGCCATCCAAGCAGATCTTTTATTTTACTTGATTATGCGCCATTTGCTTTTTGCGCCATAGACCTTTTGGCACGACTGTCAAAATCTGACGTCTTTCACATTTGCCGACTTTAGGATGCCAAGCAAATCGCGTTTTTATATGGAAAAAATCAACATCTTCCAGAGAAGTCCAAATTATTTATAAACTATCAAACCTAGAGTGTGCCGATAGGGAATAAAGTTGTTGTAGTTATTGTGTTCTTTGAATTGACTCAAATAATTTAAAGAAAGTAAGTGGAAGGTGGTCAAAGGATAGACATGTGCACTCAAGAGGATACAAGCATCCACAGGTTTTCTAAACCCACCTCTGTCTATCAACTCCTACTCTCACCTCCCCGTGGTGAACACCGGGTGCCTAGTACCTCAACTGGAGATTGGGTTCCAACCCCTTTGGAAGGTTGTTGGGGGTAGCAGACGAGAGAGGGGGGGAGGAGTGTTCCCACTAAGGCACTTCTCCTTGCATCCGGACGGCAGCGGAGGAATTCCCCAGATGGAATCAACGGTGGCGTCCATAGTTCCAGTCAGGCCGAACTACTTAGTGAACACCTTATATGGGCTACTACGACGTATTCGGAGCTCAGGCCTATAAGGAGCGGGCTATCCGGCTCTCCGTCCTTAGAGCTAAGCAAAGGATCTGGTCCTCCAGGTTGGGGGTCGTGCCGTCGGGGTGACTTCCCGGCCACGTAAAGAAACACCAGTCACGAAGCGGAAACAAGCCTCGGATTCGGACGGATTTACTGTTGACGACCAATGCAAACGAGAAAAGGACAACGAGCTCCGGATCTGCACGTGGAATGTTAGGTCCCTTAACAGACCACGTGCAGCCGAGCAACTAGCGGAGGCCCTTAACGACTGCAAGGCAGACATTACTGCCATCCAAGAAATGCGGTGGGACGGGCCGGGCAAAAGAAGGATGAAAAACTGCGACATCTACTACGGCGACTGCTATCGACAGCGCCTATTTGGATGTGGTTTCGTTGTTGGAGGCAGACTTAGGCAAAAAGTCTTGAGCTTCAACCCTGTAAGCGAGCGCCTCGCGACGATCCGCATCAAGGCTAAATTCGCCAACATTAGCCTGATATGCGCACATGCCCCCACAGAGGAGAAAGATGACGAGACCAAAGATATGTTCTACGAGCTCCTGGACAAAACTTATGAGCAGTGCCCTAGCTACGACATTAAAATTGTCCTAGGCGATTTTAATGCCAAGCTAGGAAGGGAGGGCATCTTTGGTCGTACTGTCGGAAAGTATAGCCTGCACGACACGACCTCCGATAACGGATTCAGGCTGATCGACTTTGCTGCGGGGCGACACGTTGTGGTAGCTAGTACACAGTTCCCGCATCTCAATATCCACAAAGGGACATGGAGATCTCCCGATCAATCAACCGTCAACCAGATTGACCATATTGCGATCGACGCAAGGCACTCCTCCAGTATCATGGATGTCCGAACTTTCCGAGGGGCCAACATTGACTCGGATCACTACCTTGTTGTAGCCAAGGTACGGCTGCGGATATCCCGACCAGCGCCAAGTAATGGAAATACTGTGAGGAAGTTTGACGTCGGCCGACTACAATCGCAAGAGATCGCCAGGTCCTTCTCCAACCGAGTCTCTCAAAACCTTCTACGAAGTCCTATGCAACCAGCATCAAGTATTGATAGCCAGTGGCAACATTGCCAAAATGCCATCAGAGACGCCGCCTCTGAAGTGCTGGGTTTCACACGGCGACCACAACGAAACCCCTGGTTTGACGATGAATGCCGGCAAGCACATGCAGCTAAACAGGAAGCATACAAAGCGGCGCTGCACAGAAGGACTAGAGCTGCTCGCGAGCTCTACGAGCAGAGGAGGAGAGAGGAGCACCGGCTTCTCCGAAGGAAAAAGAGAGAGCACGAGAAGCGCGCGGTTGAAGAGATAGAGAGATGTTACAACAGGAATGAGGTTAGAAAGTTTTACCAAAGGATCAAAAGGTCCTGCCAAGGGTATAAACTTCGAACTGAAGCCTGTAAGGACCATCAAGGGAACATCGTTGTAGAATCGCAGTCGGTGCTGAGGATTTGGAAAGACCACTTCTGCAGACTGTATAACGGCGAGGAAGAACCAAATACCGCTGTCAGGCAGAACGAACCATTCAACCCGGGCGAAGACGTTACCGACGAAGCATACGAACGATACCGCCCACCCGACCTGGAGGAGGTGAAAGTAGCTGTGTCTAAGCTCAAGTGCAACAAAGCAGCCGGAGCAGACGGCCTAGCTGCCGAACTTTTTAAATCCGCTGGCGATGAGCTGGTTAGGAGCATGCACCAGCTCATCTGCAAGATATGGTCGGAAGAAAGCATGCCCGACGAATGGAACCTCAGCATTGTTTGCCCGATCCTGAAGAAAGGAGACCCTCTGAGTTGTGCCAACTACAGAGGCATAAGTCTTCTTAACATCGCATACAAGATCTTTTCTGCTGTACTGTGTGAACGCCTGAAGCCGTTTGTCAACAATCTGATAGGCACATATCAGTGTGGCTTTAGGCCAGGAAAGTCCACCATCGATCAAATATTCACACTGCGGCAGATCTTGGAGAAAACCCAGGAATTCCAAATCGATACACACCACCTCTTCATCGATTTCAAGGCCGCGTATGACAGCATCTATAGAGACGAGCTATATAGCGCAATGTCTAGTTTTGGCATCCCTGCCAAACTCGTCAGTCTGTGCAGGATGACGATGGAAAACTCACGCTGTTCCGTCAAGGTCGGCAAAGACCTCACCGACCCCTTTGATGTCAAAAAAGGATTTAGACAAGGCGACGCGCTGTCATGCGACTTCTTTAACATCATACTTGAGAGAATTGTGCAGAACTCTCGCGCCAACACCAGAGGTACAATCTTTCAAAAGTCCGTTCAACTACTTGCATACGCAGACGACATTGACATAATCGGTAGAACAAAGCGTGATGTCAGTGAAGCCTTCGTGAGTATTGGGACGGAAGCGGCGAATATGGGTTTAGCAGTCAATGAGGGCAAAACCAAGTATATGCTGTCATCAAGAAAAGACACCCAACACCGACGTCTTGGACAAAACATCACCATCGACAGCTATAACTTTGAGGTAGTTAGGGACTTTGTCTACCTTGGTTCCGCTATCAATTCAGACAATGACACCAGCGCTGAAATCAAACGAAGGATAACTCTTGCCAATCGCTGTTTCTTTGGGCTAAGAAGGCAATTGAGTAGCAAAGCCCTCTCTCGAGCAACTAAAGTGTCCATGTATAAGACCCTCATCATCCCAGTCCTGCTTTACGGTGCAGAAGCATGGACTCTGTCAAAGGCGGATGAAAACACTTTAGGCTGCTTCGAGAGGAAAATTCTTCGGACGATTTACGGTCCCGTCTGCATAGACGGAGAGTGGAGGAGGAGATATAACATCGAACTGTACGGGCTGTACAGCGATACCGACCTAGCCAAAAGAGTCAAAACACAACGTCTACGATGGCTGGGTCATTTAGAGCGGATGGACACCAACGCACCGGCCCGGAAAATCTTCGAATCCACACCGCAGGGATGACGCGGTAGAGGAGCACCGAGACTCAGGTGGCGCACGCAAGTGGAAGGGGACCTCAGCCAACTTCGCGTGCGAAACTGGAGACGGCTAGCTAGAGACAGAGCTGGCTGGCGAAGCTTGTTGGCCGAGGCCCAGGTCCACCCCGGACTGTAGCGCCACCTTAAGTAAGTAAGTAAGTGGAAGGTATCGAAAAGGTGTTCCGAATATCAAGAAGATCACCTTGAATCCGTGCACCCTTTTGTGGTCGTATGCACTATTTTCACAACACAAACAACACCTTTTCATCGTATCCGTGTTCTATAAATAAAATATTTTTAGCCTTACTTAGAAAGGCAGATTAAGTCTACTACTTTCTCGTTCATCGAAACACCGGTTGCATTTTTTAAATAGTATTCCTTCTACACGTAACTTCGTGAAAAGGGGGACAGCGCACTGCTTTTATTTGTATTTGTGCACCATTAAAGCAAGCGACACAAACACAATCCAGTTTCTCTTAGGCCTTTTATAGAAGTTTGCACGAAGTCTTACCGAAACTGTTAGCAATATCATCGTTAGAGCGCGAGAGAGATGAACTGTTTTGTTAATTGGTGTTTGTGCATCATTTTAGTATGAGAAACAATAGAATTTCTGTTAGGCCTAAAAGAAGTTGATGCGAAGTCTTACCGAGACTGTTAATGAAATGTTTTTATTAAAGAGCGAGATAGCACTGTGGTTGTTAATCCACATCTCTGCCAAGCTTCGGTAAGGCCTTATACAAGCTGATAAGAAGTCCTACCGAAACCATCTTACTTTACGTATCAAATAATGCCGCTTTCGCTTCCATTATTGATATGAGGCGATAGCATAGTGGAAAGCGTCACGACTGCCACGCCAGAGTACCCAGGATCGATCCCCCCGCCAAAACCAAGTAAGTAAATATTTCAAATTTTAAATGCTCACTAATATAATCTCCTTCATGCATAAAATAAATAAAAATTGACATCATTTCAGACAGCAAGAATTAACAACAGCCAGATAACCAGAGGGAAAAGATAAATCGACAGAGAAGGAGACTGTACAATTAAAAATAAAGTTTTTTTTTTCGTTTTTTGCTCCATTTATTTTTATATGATGTTTTCGCGACGAGTTGCATGGCAACGATGTAGCCTAGTGGATGAGTGCTTGCCTCTGGTAAACGAGGACCCCGGTTCAAGCCTCACCCAGAGAACGATTTTTTTTCTTTATTTATTTCGGAGATTTGTTCTGCAACAACTGTTTCGGTTAAGCCTGCAAGAGTAAGCCTTATACAAGTAACAGCCTCTATAGAACCTGCAACCGGAAGCCTTATACAAGCAATAGCCTCTATAAAGCCTGGATGAGGAAGCCTTACACAAGTTTTAGCCTCTATAAAGCCCGCAACCGGAAGTCTTATACAAGCAATAGCCTCAATAAAGCCTGCAACCGGAAGCCTTATAAAAGTAATAGCCTCTATAAAGCCTGCAACAGGAAGTCTTATATAAGTGATAGCGTGTATAAGGCCTGCAACAGGAAGCTTAATACAAGTAACAGTTTCGATAAAGCCTAGCAGTAGGATTTATACAAGTCTGTTAGGTCTTTATAGAACAAACAATAGTTTCGATAAAGCCTAACAGGAAACTTTATGCAAGCCTGTTAGGGCTTAACAGTTTCGGTAAATTTCTCCAAATGGGCTTCTGTAAGGCCTTTCACACACTTTTTAGCGGGAGGGGAAACAGCCTGTTTAAAACCTTACCGCAACAGAAATGTTACATGGGCAAGGAAGGGGACTTGGTGTTATTACGCGACAAGAGACTTCCGTCCGCAAAATGGAGACTAGCACGGATCACTAAACTACACCATGGAGGTGACAATTTCGTGTGAATTGTCACAGTAAAAAATCTTTCCAAAACACGAGAGTTCAAAACATCGATCAACACAACTTGTTCTTTACCCAGCAACGAAACCGCCTCAGAAAATTCATTTTGAAGCTGGTTAAAGGCAAACTCATCGCACACGCACATAAGGTAAAAAACCAAACACCAAACTAAATTAATTCATTAGGTTTTTTTTCCCTGAAACAATTTACGCATTATCAAACATGCGATATCATTCAAACAAATTCGTTTACATTTACATTCATTTAAACCGAAATCATTATCACAGCATCATCATTATACGAACTACAATTTTAAAAACAAATGCAAATAATTATATAATTCGTGCAAAATCCAGACAATCTCACACTTTACACGACACAAGTATTGCATGACATTAACTAGCATGACACATTGATCATACACCACACACGAAAACAATAGCCAAAACAAACTGCGAAATTGAAGTTCCACAAACCTCATGCGCACTCATTCTCACGCATGCAATCGTTTTAATTCGCACTCACCCTAGCTACAAACGCACAACGCGAAATGAAAATATTGTTCAGGGTGGTATTTCCATTGAAAAAAAAAAACGCCGAACACATACACACACACCCAATATGCACTTTCTCGCAATCAAAACAAAAAAAAAGCTAGTGGGAGGGTTACAATCCGCTTAGGCGAATAGTTGGATACCCCATCCCAATTGACCACTGTCAAACTCCGAATTTTGTCATAAATCTTGGTTGTTAACTTTCGGTTTCATTTAACTTCAATTGTATTTAGAATTTCTCAGCTAAGAATCTTCTGCCTAAGAAGGGGGCGTGGCATCCACCCTTCTTAATAACATCGTATTTTTGTTTATATTTTTTATCAAGAGTGGTATACACGTGCTGATTGCATTTTCATATTAAAAATTTGTTTTTTGGTTTTTTTTTTAATGCCAAATTTCAGCTTCCTGCGACAACTTTGATTTTTCAAGCTAGTAAGTAAAGTGGGCGTGTCAGTGGGCGGATTTAAAAATTTTTACACTTGTACTGCTTCGGGACTTAGAAAGAACAGATATTAAGTTTCAAGTTCCTAGCTGAAAATTTAAGGTCTAAAAACTACCGACAGACGGACGGACGGACGGACGGACGGACATGGCTCATTCGACTAACAATTCGGTCTCGATCATATGCCCTTGAGGTCTTGGGGGTGTACGGTGATTATTTCTCTATGTTACAAACTGTGAATCAAACTTAATATACCCCCTATCCCATGGGATGGGGTATAAGCATATATATTTACAATTTTACATATTATGCATACAATCAAATAACATTTTATCGGTTTAAATGATTCAATAATTGTTGCACAATAGATAACACTAATAACAAAAACAACATAAGAAGTAATTATCGGTAAGAATAAATTGAAACCCGACACCGAAACTCACCCTTTAAATTCAGCAATCATTTTGCAAATTCACTACACGAATTAAAGTGAAATTAATACTACACGCACCCGATTTAATACGCAATTTTTATACCCGACCCAGGGTATATTAAGTTTGATGTATAATTTGTAATGCAGTGAAATAATCACCGTAGACCCCTAAGACCTTTTAGAGATATGAATGGGACCGACAGGAGAATCGATTAAGCCATGTCCGTCCGTCCGTCCGTCCGTAAGTAAACAAGTTTAAGGCCTTAAATTTTAAGGCAGAGAGCTGAAATTTTGTGGGTTGGTTGGAAGTCCAGTCCTTCAGATCAGGTTTGAAAATAAGCTGAATCCGCCCACAGACACGCCCACTACAGGCCTGTATGTGCGACCATCTCTAATTTAAAAAAATACATTTTGCAAATTTTAGCTATGTTACAATGCATTCAGTTAGCGCATTCATTTTTGGTACGTAACATTGCCTTATAATTGTCTTTAAGGTACAAAAAAATTTTAGCTTTTTCATTGACCACGCCCACTTTTTAAGGGATTTTAGCTCAAAATGACTGTTTTTCAATAAATATATATGAAATTTGACAAAAAATTATATGACAAAAGCTGTAGATATTAGCATTTTCTAACTCTTACGTATGTATTATTGTATGTGCTTCTGCCCACTTTTGTGGGCGAGGCGCTAAAAAAGTGATTTTTTTAGTTGAAAAGGCGGAGTTTTAGGCCGAAATGTATGCAACCACCTAGTATAAAGCATTCAACAGTTATATTTTTATATCCCGCCCACAGGCGTGGCAGTTTTCTCTGTGGTATGGTCGATGGATTGAAGCTTTTGCATACCCACTGTTGCACTTTCCCACTTGTTTCGATTAAATAATTAATCGCGACGTTGCGCATCGACGTCAACGCAAATTAGCTTCCCAAGCCACGCAAGCAAACACCACTCACTGGTATCGTCATAATATATGTTTTCTCGTTTTTATCATCGTGTGTTGTCCTTTTCTGTCTACTAATATCTCTACCCAATAGTCGAAACCGAAAACCAAAATAGAGGAAACGGAGTAAGGCAGAGATGAAAAGACAGTGGGACAAACGAAAACTTCGACAGCGCCAGTATGCAGTGAGGCGAATTGCATTTGAGAACTTCGTTCAAGGCCGGGGAGAATGTTGATGCGGTAAATACATATGTAATCGTTTAAATCTGTTTTATTTATTATGTATCATTAAAGTATAATGAAAATACAACTTAAACTTAGTAACTGATTAAGCTCAAGTGTAAGATAAATAATTTGTTTTTCAATGATTAAAATGTCACTATTCATGTGGCTTAATTTGGGCGCTTTGATCTATCCTAATTCTTATTGGTTATTTGCTAATTGATACAAGTGTGGAATAAAGACAATTTATAACGTGTGTGCGATCGTTTTATTTTCTTATCGGAATTATTCAATTTACAGAGAGTGTGTGGTTACAGACAAAACAACATCAAACTTAATATACCCTGGGTCGGGTATAAAAATGAATCCGCTAACGCCATTGTTACATAGCTAAAGTTTGCAAAAAGTATTTTTTTAAATTAGAGCTGGTCGCGCATATAAGCCTGTAGTGGGCATGTCTGTGGGCGGATTCAGCTAATCTTCAATTTTGATCTGAAAGACTGGACTTCCAGCTAACCCCGGCAGCTGATACTCCTGCCGGTCCCATTCATATCTCTAAAAGGTCATAGGGGTCTACGGTGATAATTTCACTGCGTTACAAGCTATACATAAAACTTAATATACCCTGGGTCGGGTATAAAAAATCAGCAGGTCAGGTAAACGAGACTTCATTCCAGATTTCGTTTATAGAAAGTTTCTAGCCACGTCCGCCTTCGATTTTTCAAAAATATTGAATTTTAATCAAACAAGTGAGTAAGTGCAAGAGTTTATCTGTGACAAACTTTTATATACCCGACCCAATATACAACTTAACACCAAATCTTAAAAATTCTTGGCCCCATTTCATATATTATTTGTATAGGTCACGTCCCCAATAAAGGACATATCCTTAAAATTAAGATCAATCAATTGTTATTTCGTTAGACTCATGAGAAAATTTGCTTAAAGCGAAAATTATATCAGAAAAAACAGTTGCTTTCTAAAAACCCCCCCTAAAAAGTGGGCAGAGCTCAAAACTTTTTGTGGCGTAAACTTAGCAAATAGTAATACCTTTGTTATTTGTGTAAAATCGGGTTTTTAAAGATCTAACATGTTAAAAGTGGGCATGGTTGGTATTGTGGGCGGTCCAATTTTTAGCCTTGTGAAAGGTCTGGGGCCAATATTGCTGAGTACCAAAATTTAAGCTCCTGTGCCTTGTCTAACTTCACTACATTGAAGGCTGTAGTGGGCTTTTTCACACTTTGTCTGTGCCCCTTTCGGGTAGGGGTTAGAATATATCCGAGCTAAGGCAAGCCTGTCGTAAGAGTCGACTAAAATCCACCCTACGTATGCCGAGCGCGTAGCGCATACCAAAGATGATATAACAAAAAGATGACAAAACAAAAGATAATACTACCCCGGGTGGTAATCCAGTTTCACTGGCAAATCTACCCTCTGGGGAGGTAGGCTCTACGGATTCTAGGGAGAGCCATTTATTGCTTATAAATCAATTTTTGAAAAAATCAAGGGTACTTCGATCTCCACAAGCTGGATCGAAGGTCTCCCGGAAAGGAAGTTCGCCGGTTAATCAGGACTCAGCGAAAATGAAATGCTTTGAAGCGGAAAACAATGAACTCCGTGCTAAGCTTAATGAAATGGAACGCCTCTACCACGAGCTTAAAAGCGAAGTAGATTCGTTACGTAAAGAAAACGAAGCCTTAAGGAACCCTTAATGAAATGTTTTGGTTAAAGAGCGAGATAGCACTGTGGTTGTTAATCAACATCTCTGCCAAGCTTCGGTAAGGCCTTATACAAGCTGATAAGAAGTCCTACCGAAACCATCTTACTGCACCTATCAACTAATGCCGCTTTCGCTTCCATTATTGATATGAGGCGATAGCGTAGTGGAAAGCGTCACGACTGCCACGCCAGAGTACCCAGGATCGATCCCCGCCAAAACCAAGTAAGTAAATATTTCAAATTTTAAATGCTCACTAATATAATCTCCTTCATGCATAAAATAAATAAAAATCGACATCATTTCAGACAGCAAGAATGAACAACAGCCAGATAACCAGAGGGAAAAGATAAACCGACAGAGAAGGAAACTGTACAGTTAAAAAAAGTTTTTTTTTTTTTGTTTTACGCTCCATTTATTTTTATATGATGTTTTTGCGACGAGTTGCACGGCAACGATGTAGCCTAGTGGATGAGTGCTTGCCTGTGGTAAACGAGGACCCCTGTTCAAGCCTCACCAAGAGAAAGATTTTTTTTCTTTATTTATTTCGGAGATTTGTTCTGCAACAACTGTTTCGGCTAAGCCTGCACGAGTAAGCCTTATACAAGTAACAGCCTCTATAGGACCTGCAACCGGAAGCCTTATACAAGCAAAAGCCTCTATAAAGCCTGCATTAGGAAGCCTTATACAAGGAATAGCCTGTATAAAGCTTGCAACAGGAAGTCTTATACAAGCAATAGCCTCTATAAAGCTTACAGCAGGAAGTCTTATACAAGCAATAGCCTCTATAAAGTCTGCAACAGGAAGTCTTACACAAGCAATAGCCTCTTTAAAGCCTGCAACAGGAAGCCTTATACAAGCAATAGACTCTATAAAGCCCGCAACCGGAAGCCTTATACAAGTAATAGCCTCTATAAAGCCTGCAACTGGAAGCCTTATACACGTAATAGCCTCTATAAAGCCTGCAACTGGAAGCCTTATATAAGTAATAGCCTCTATAAAGCCTACAATAGGAAGTCTTATACAAGCAATAGCCTCTATAAAGCCTGCAGCAGGAAGCCTTGTACAAGCAATAGCCTCTATAAAGCCCGCAACCGGAAGCCTTATAAAAGTAATAGCCTCTATAAAGTCTGCAACCGGAAGCCTTATACAAGTATTAGCCTCTATAAAGTCTGCAACAGGAAGTCTTATACAAGCAATAGCCTCTATAAAGCCTGCAGCAGAAAGCCTTATAGAAGCAATAGCCTCTATAAAGCCCGCAACCGGAAGCCTTATACAAGCAATAGCCTCTATAAAGCCTGCAACCGGAAGCCTTATACAAGTAATAACCTCTATAAAGCCTGCAACAGGAAATCTTGTACAAGCAATAGCCTCTATAAGGCCTGCAGCAGGAAGCCTTATACAAGCAATAGCCTCTATTAAGCCTTTAACCGAAAGCCTTATACAAGTAATAGCCTCTATAAAGCCTGCAACAGGAAGTCTTATATAAGTAATAGCCTGTATAAAGCCTGCAACATTAAGCTTTATACAAGTAACAGTTTCGATAAAGCCTAGCAGTAGGATTTATACAAGTCTGTTAGGTCTTTATAGAACAAACAACAGTTTCAATAAAGCCTAACAGGAAACTTTATGCAAGCCTGTTAGGGCTTAACAGTTTCGGTAAAGTTCTCCAAATGGGCTTCTGTAAGGCCTTTCACACACTTTTTAGCGGGAGGGGAAACAGCCTGTTTAGAACCTTACCGCAACAGAAATGTAACTTGGGCAAGGAAGGGGACTTGGTGTTATTACGCGACGAGAGACTTCCGCCCAAAAAGGTTACTAGCACGGATCACTAAACTACACTACTTTTGTGGGCGTGGCGCTAAAAAAAGTGAATTTTTTAGTTGAAAAGGCGGAGTTTTAGGCCGAAATGTATGCAACCATCTAGTATAAAGCATTCAACAGTTATATTTTTATATCCCGTCCACAGGCGTGGCAGTTTTCTCTTTGGTATAGTCGATGGATTGAAGCTTTTGAATACCCAACGTTGCACTTTCCCACTTGTTTCAATTAAATAATTAATCGCGACGTTGCGCATCGACGTCAACGGAAATTAGCTTCCCAAGCCACGCAAGCAAATACCACTCACTGGTATCGTCATAATATATGTTTTCTCGTTTTTATCATCGTGTGTTGTCCTTTTCTGTCTACTAATAAATCTCTACCCAATAGTCGAAACCGAAAACCAAAATAGAGGAAACGGAGTAGGGCAGAGATGAAAAGACAGTGGGACAACCGAAAACTTCGACAGCGCCAGTATGCAGTGAGGCGAATTGCATTTGAGAACTTCGTTCAAGGCCGGGGAGAATGTTGATGCGGTAAATACATATGTAATCCTTTAAATCTGTTTTATTTATTATGTATCATTAAAGTATAATGAAAATACAACATAAACTTAGTAACTGATTAAGCTCAAGTGTAAGATAAATAATTTGTTTTTCAATGATTAAAATGTCACTATTCATGTGGCTTAATTTGGGCGCTTTGATCTATCCTAATTCTTATTGATTATTTGCTAATTGATACAAGTGTGGAATAAAGACAATTAATAACATGTGTGCGATCGTTTTATTTTCTTATCGGAATTATTCAATTTACAGAGAGTGTGTGATTACAGACAAAACAAGATCAAACTTAATATACCCTGGGTTGGGTATAAAAATGAATCCGCTAGCGCCATTGTAACATAGCTAAAGTTTGCAAAAAGTATTTTTTTAAATTAGAGCTGGTCGCGCATATAAGCCTGTAGTGGGCATGTCTGTGGGCGGATTCAGCTAATCTTCAAACTTGATCTGAAAGACTGGACTTCCAGCAAACCCACCAAATTTCAGCCTCTACCTTAAAATTTAAGGTCTAAGGCTTGTTTACATACGGATGGACGGACGGACGGACATGGCTTAATTGATACTCCTGCCGGTGATAATTTCACTGCGTTACAAACTATACATAAAACTTAATATACCCTTGGTCGGGTATAAAAAATCAGCAGGTCAGGTAAACGAGACTTCATTCCAGATTTCGTTTATAGAAAGTTTCTAGCCACGTCCGCCTTCGATTTTTCAAAAATATTGAATTTTAATCAAACAAGTGAGTAAGTGCAAGAGTTTATCTGTGACAAACTTCTATATACCCGACCCAATATACAACGTAACACCAAATCTTAAAGTTTCTTGGCCCCATTTCATATATTATTTGTATAGGTCACGTCCCCAATAAAGGACATGGCCTTAAAATTAAGATCAATCAATTGTTATTTCGTTAGACTCATGAGAAAATACGCTTAAAGCGAAAATTATTTCAGAAAAAACAGTTGCTTTCTAAAAACGCCCCTAAAAAGTGGGCAGAGCTTAAAACTTTTTGTGGCGCAAACTTAGCAAATAGTAATACCTTTGATATTTGTCGTTTAATTTTTTCGATTTGGAGTCATTTTTCCGTAAAATCGGGTTTTTAAAGATCTAACATGTTAAAAGTGGGCATGGTTGATATTGTGGGCGGTCCAATTTTTGGCCTTGTGAAAGGTCTGGGGCCAATATTGCTGAGTACCAAATTTTAAGTTTCTGTGCCTTGTCTAACTTCACTACATTGTAGGCTGTAGTGGGCTTTTTCACACTTTGTCTGTGCCCCTTTCGGGTAGGGGGTTAGAATATATCCGAGCTAAGGCAAGCCTGTCGTAAGAGTCGACTTAAATCCACCCTACGTATGCCGAGCGCGTAGCGCATACCAAAGATGATATAACAAAAAGATGACAAAACAAAAGATAATACTACCCCGGGTGGTAATCCAGTTTCACTGGCAAATCTACCCTCTGGGGAGGTAGGCTCTACGGATTCTAGGGAGAGCCATTTATTGCTTATAAATCAATTTTTGAAAAAATCAAGGGTACTTCGATCTCCACAAGCTGGATCGAAGGTCTCCCGGAAAGGAAGTTCGCCGGTTAATCAGGACTCAGCGAAAATGAAATGCTTTGAAGCGGAAAACAATGAACTCCGTGCTAAGCTAAATGAAATGGAACGCCTCTACCACGAGCTTAAAAGCGAAGTAGATTCGTTACGTAAAGAAAACGAAGCCTTAAGGAACCCTTAATGAAATGTTTTGGTTAAAGAGCGAGATAGCACTGTGGTTGTTAATACACATCTCTGCCAAGCTTCGGTAAGGCCTTATACAAGCTGATAAGAAGTCCTACCGAAACCATCTTACTTTACGTATCAAATAATGCCGCTTTCGCTTCCATTATTGATATGAGGCGATAGCATAGTGGAAAGCGTCACGACTGCCACGCCAGAGTACCCAGGATCGATCCCCCCGCCAAAACCAAGTAAGTAAATATTTCAAATTTTAAATGCTCACTAATATAATCTCCTTCATGCATAAAATAAATAAAAATTGACATCATTGCAGACAGCAAGAATTAACAACAGCCAGATAACCAGAGGGAAAAGATAAATCGACAGAGAAGGAGACTGTACAATTAAAAATAAAGTTTTTTTTTTCGTTTTTTGCTCCATTTATTTTTATATGATGTTTTCGCGACGAGTTGCATGGCAACGATGTAGCCTAGTGGATGAGTGCTTGCCTCTGGTAAACGAGGACCCCGGTTCAAGCCTCACCCAGAGAACGATTTTTTTTCTTTATTTATTTCGGAGATTTGTTCTGCAACAACTGTTTCGGTTAAGCCTGCAAGAGTAAGCCTTATACAAGTAACAGCCTCTATAGAACCTGCAACCGGAAGCCTTATACAAGCAATAGCCTCTATAAAGCCTGGATGAGGAAGCCTTACACAAGTTTTAGCCTCTATAAAGCCCGCAACCGGAAGTCTTATACAAGCAATAGCCTCAATAAAGCCTGCAACCGGAAGCCTTATAAAAGTAATAGCCTCTATAAAGCCTGCAACAGGAAGTCTTATATAAGTGATAGCGTGTATAAGGCCTGCAACAGGAAGCTTAATACAAGTAACAGTTTCGATAAAGCCTAGCAGTAGGATTTATACAAGTCTGTTAGGTCTTTATAGAACAAACAATAGTTTCGATAAAGCCTAACAGGAAACTTTATGCAAGCCTGTTAGGGCTTAACAGTTTCGGTAAATTTCTCCAAATGGGCTTCTGTAAGGCCTTTCACACACTTTTTAGCGGGAGGGGAAACAGCCTGTTTAAAACCTTACCGCAACAGAAATGTTACATGGGCAAGGAAGGGGACTTGGTGTTATTACGCGACAAGAGACTTCCGTCCGCAAAATGGAGACTAGCACGGATCACTAAACTACACCATGGAGGTGACAATTTCGTGTGAATTGTCACAGTAAAAAATCTTTCCAAAACACGAGAGTTCAAAACATCGATCAACACAACTTGTTCTTTACCCAGCAACGAAACCGCCTCAGAAAATTCATTTTGAAGCTGGTTAAAGGCAAACTCATCGCACACGCACATAAGGTAAAAAACCAAACACCAAACTAAATTAATTCATTAGGTTTTTTTTCCCTGAAACAATTTACGCATTATCAAACATGCGATATCATTCAAACAAATTCGTTTACATTTACATTCATTTAAACCGAAATCATTATCACAGCATCATCATTATACGAACTACAATTTTAAAAACAAATGCAAATAATTATATAATTCGTGCAAAATCCAGACAATCTCACACTTTACACGACACAAGTATTGCATGACATTAACTAGCATGACACATTGATCATACACCACACACGAAAACAATAGCCAAAACAAACTGCGAAATTGAAGTTCCACAAACCTCATGCGCACTCATTCTCACGCATGCAATCGTTTTAATTCGCACTCACCCTAGCTACAAACGCACAACGCGAAATGAAAATATTGTTCAGGGTGGTATTTCCATTGAAAAAAAAAAACGCCGAACACATACACACACACCCAATATGCACTTTCTCGCAATCAAAACAAAAAAAAAGCTAGTGGGAGGGTTACAATCCGCTTAGGCGAATAGTTGGATACCCCATCCCAATTGACCACTGTCAAACTCCGAATTTTGTCATAAATCTTGGTTGTTAACTTTCGGTTTCATTTAACTTCAATTGTATTTAGAATTTCTCAGCTAAGAATCTTCTGCCTAAGAAGGGGGCGTGGCATCCACCCTTCTTAATAACATCGTATTTTTGTTTATATTTTTTATCAAGAGTGGTATACACGTGCTGATTGCATTTTCATATTAAAAATTTGTTTTTTGGTTTTTTTTTTAATGCCAAATTTCAGCTTCCTGCGACAACTTTGATTTTTCAAGCTAGTAAGTAAAGTGGGCGTGTCAGTGGGCGGATTTAAAAATTTTTACACTTGTACTGCTTCGGGACTTAGAAAGAACAGATATTAAGTTTCAAGTTCCTAGCTGAAAATTTAAGGTCTAAAAACTACCGACAGACGGACGGACGGACGGACGGACGGACATGGCTCATTCGACTAACAATTCGGTCTCGATCATATGCCCTTGAGGTCTTGGGGGTGTACGGTGATTATTTCTCTATGTTACAAACTGTGAATCAAACTTAATATACCCCCTATCCCATGGGATGGGGTATAAGCATATATATTTACAATTTTACATATTATGCATACAATCAAATAACATTTTATCGGTTTAAATGATTCAATAATTGTTGCACAATAGATAACACTAATAACAAAAACAACATAAGAAGTAATTATCGGTAAGAATAAATTGAAACCCGACACCGAAACTCACCCTTTAAATTCAGCAATCATTTTGCAAATTCACTACACGAATTAAAGTGAAATTAATACTACACGCACCCGATTTAATACGCAATTTTTATACCCGACCCAGGGTATATTAAGTTTGATGTATAATTTGTAATGCAGTGAAATAATCACCGTAGACCCCTAAGACCTTTTAGAGATATGAATGGGACCGACAGGAGAATCGATTAAGCCATGTCCGTCCGTCCGTCCGTCCGTAAGTAAACAAGTTTAAGGCCTTAAATTTTAAGGCAGAGAGCTGAAATTTTGTGGGTTGGTTGGAAGTCCAGTCCTTCAGATCAGGTTTGAAAATAAGCTGAATCCGCCCACAGACACGCCCACTACAGGCCTGTATGTGCGACCATCTCTAATTTAAAAAAATACATTTTGCAAATTTTAGCTATGTTACAATGCATTCAGTTAGCGCATTCATTTTTGGTACGTAACATTGCCTTATAATTGTCTTTAAGGTACAAAAAAATTTTAGCTTTTTCATTGACCACGCCCACTTTTTAAGGGATTTTAGCTCAAAATGACTGTTTTTCAATAAATATATATGAAATTTGACAAAAAATTATATGACAAAAGCTGTAGATATTAGCATTTTCTAACTCTTACGTATGTATTATTGTATGTGCTTCTGCCCACTTTTGTGGGCGAGGCGCTAAAAAAGTGATTTTTTTAGTTGAAAAGGCGGAGTTTTAGGCCGAAATGTATGCAACCACCTAGTATAAAGCATTCAACAGTTATATTTTTATATCCCGCCCACAGGCGTGGCAGTTTTCTCTGTGGTATGGTCGATGGATTGAAGCTTTTGCATACCCACTGTTGCACTTTCCCACTTGTTTCGATTAAATAATTAATCGCGACGTTGCGCATCGACGTCAACGCAAATTAGCTTCCCAAGCCACGCAAGCAAACACCACTCACTGGTATCGTCATAATATATGTTTTCTCGTTTTTATCATCGTGTGTTGTCCTTTTCTGTCTACTAATATCTCTACCCAATAGTCGAAACCGAAAACCAAAATAGAGGAAACGGAGTAAGGCAGAGATGAAAAGACAGTGGGACAAACGAAAACTTCGACAGCGCCAGTATGCAGTGAGGCGAATTGCATTTGAGAACTTCGTTCAAGGCCGGGGAGAATGTTGATGCGGTAAATACATATGTAATCGTTTAAATCTGTTTTATTTATTATGTATCATTAAAGTATAATGAAAATACAACTTAAACTTAGTAACTGATTAAGCTCAAGTGTAAGATAAATAATTTGTTTTTCAATGATTAAAATGTCACTATTCATGTGGCTTAATTTGGGCGCTTTGATCTATCCTAATTCTTATTGGTTATTTGCTAATTGATACAAGTGTGGAATAAAGACAATTTATAACGTGTGTGCGATCGTTTTATTTTCTTATCGGAATTATTCAATTTACAGAGAGTGTGTGGTTACAGACAAAACAACATCAAACTTAATATACCCTGGGTCGGGTATAAAAATGAATCCGCTAACGCCATTGTTACATAGCTAAAGTTTGCAAAAAGTATTTTTTTAAATTAGAGCTGGTCGCGCATATAAGCCTGTAGTGGGCATGTCTGTGGGCGGATTCAGCTAATCTTCAATTTTGATCTGAAAGACTGGACTTCCAGCTAACCCCGGCAGCTGATACTCCTGCCGGTCCCATTCATATCTCTAAAAGGTCATAGGGGTCTACGGTGATAATTTCACTGCGTTACAAGCTATACATAAAACTTAATATACCCTGGGTCGGGTATAAAAAATCAGCAGGTCAGGTAAACGAGACTTCATTCCAGATTTCGTTTATAGAAAGTTTCTAGCCACGTCCGCCTTCGATTTTTCAAAAATATTGAATTTTAATCAAACAAGTGAGTAAGTGCAAGAGTTTATCTGTGACAAACTTTTATATACCCGACCCAATATACAACTTAACACCAAATCTTAAAAATTCTTGGCCCCATTTCATATATTATTTGTATAGGTCACGTCCCCAATAAAGGACATATCCTTAAAATTAAGATCAATCAATTGTTATTTCGTTAGACTCATGAGAAAATTTGCTTAAAGCGAAAATTATATCAGAAAAAACAGTTGCTTTCTAAAAACCCCCCCTAAAAAGTGGGCAGAGCTCAAAACTTTTTGTGGCGTAAACTTAGCAAATAGTAATACCTTTGTTATTTGTGTAAAATCGGGTTTTTAAAGATCTAACATGTTAAAAGTGGGCATGGTTGGTATTGTGGGCGGTCCAATTTTTAGCCTTGTGAAAGGTCTGGGGCCAATATTGCTGAGTACCAAAATTTAAGCTCCTGTGCCTTGTCTAACTTCACTACATTGAAGGCTGTAGTGGGCTTTTTCACACTTTGTCTGTGCCCCTTTCGGGTAGGGGTTAGAATATATCCGAGCTAAGGCAAGCCTGTCGTAAGAGTCGACTAAAATCCACCCTACGTATGCCGAGCGCGTAGCGCATACCAAAGATGATATAACAAAAAGATGACAAAACAAAAGATAATACTACCCCGGGTGGTAATCCAGTTTCACTGGCAAATCTACCCTCTGGGGAGGTAGGCTCTACGGATTCTAGGGAGAGCCATTTATTGCTTATAAATCAATTTTTGAAAAAATCAAGGGTACTTCGATCTCCACAAGCTGGATCGAAGGTCTCCCGGAAAGGAAGTTCGCCGGTTAATCAGGACTCAGCGAAAATGAAATGCTTTGAAGCGGAAAACAATGAACTCCGTGCTAAGCTTAATGAAATGGAACGCCTCTACCACGAGCTTAAAAGCGAAGTAGATTCGTTACGTAAAGAAAACGAAGCCTTAAGGAACCCTTAATGAAATGTTTTGGTTAAAGAGCGAGATAGCACTGTGGTTGTTAATCAACATCTCTGCCAAGCTTCGGTAAGGCCTTATACAAGCTGATAAGAAGTCCTACCGAAACCATCTTACTGCACCTATCAACTAATGCCGCTTTCGCTTCCATTATTGATATGAGGCGATAGCGTAGTGGAAAGCGTCACGACTGCCACGCCAGAGTACCCAGGATCGATCCCCGCCAAAACCAAGTAAGTAAATATTTCAAATTTTAAATGCTCACTAATATAATCTCCTTCATGCATAAAATAAATAAAAATCGACATCATTTCAGACAGCAAGAATGAACAACAGCCAGATAACCAGAGGGAAAAGATAAACCGACAGAGAAGGAAACTGTACAGTTAAAAAAAGTTTTTTTTTTTTTGTTTTACGCTCCATTTATTTTTATATGATGTTTTTGCGACGAGTTGCACGGCAACGATGTAGCCTAGTGGATGAGTGCTTGCCTGTGGTAAACGAGGACCCCTGTTCAAGCCTCACCAAGAGAAAGATTTTTTTTCTTTATTTATTTCGGAGATTTGTTCTGCAACAACTGTTTCGGCTAAGCCTGCACGAGTAAGCCTTATACAAGTAACAGCCTCTATAGGACCTGCAACCGGAAGCCTTATACAAGCAAAAGCCTCTATAAAGCCTGCATTAGGAAGCCTTATACAAGGAATAGCCTGTATAAAGCTTGCAACAGGAAGTCTTATACAAGCAATAGCCTCTATAAAGCTTACAGCAGGAAGTCTTATACAAGCAATAGCCTCTATAAAGTCTGCAACAGGAAGTCTTACACAAGCAATAGCCTCTTTAAAGCCTGCAACAGGAAGCCTTATACAAGCAATAGACTCTATAAAGCCCGCAACCGGAAGCCTTATACAAGTAATAGCCTCTATAAAGCCTGCAACTGGAAGCCTTATACACGTAATAGCCTCTATAAAGCCTGCAACTGGAAGCCTTATATAAGTAATAGCCTCTATAAAGCCTACAATAGGAAGTCTTATACAAGCAATAGCCTCTATAAAGCCTGCAGCAGGAAGCCTTGTACAAGCAATAGCCTCTATAAAGCCCGCAACCGGAAGCCTTATAAAAGTAATAGCCTCTATAAAGTCTGCAACCGGAAGCCTTATACAAGTATTAGCCTCTATAAAGTCTGCAACAGGAAGTCTTATACAAGCAATAGCCTCTATAAAGCCTGCAGCAGAAAGCCTTATAGAAGCAATAGCCTCTATAAAGCCCGCAACCGGAAGCCTTATACAAGCAATAGCCTCTATAAAGCCTGCAACCGGAAGCCTTATACAAGTAATAACCTCTATAAAGCCTGCAACAGGAAATCTTGTACAAGCAATAGCCTCTATAAGGCCTGCAGCAGGAAGCCTTATACAAGCAATAGCCTCTATTAAGCCTTTAACCGAAAGCCTTATACAAGTAATAGCCTCTATAAAGCCTGCAACAGGAAGTCTTATATAAGTAATAGCCTGTATAAAGCCTGCAACATTAAGCTTTATACAAGTAACAGTTTCGATAAAGCCTAGCAGTAGGATTTATACAAGTCTGTTAGGTCTTTATAGAACAAACAACAGTTTCAATAAAGCCTAACAGGAAACTTTATGCAAGCCTGTTAGGGCTTAACAGTTTCGGTAAAGTTCTCCAAATGGGCTTCTGTAAGGCCTTTCACACACTTTTTAGCGGGAGGGGAAACAGCCTGTTTAGAACCTTACCGCAACAGAAATGTAACTTGGGCAAGGAAGGGGACTTGGTGTTATTACGCGACGAGAGACTTCCGCCCAAAAAGGTTACTAGCACGGATCACTAAACTACACTACTTTTGTGGGCGTGGCGCTAAAAAAAGTGAATTTTTTAGTTGAAAAGGCGGAGTTTTAGGCCGAAATGTATGCAACCATCTAGTATAAAGCATTCAACAGTTATATTTTTATATCCCGTCCACAGGCGTGGCAGTTTTCTCTTTGGTATAGTCGATGGATTGAAGCTTTTGAATACCCAACGTTGCACTTTCCCACTTGTTTCAATTAAATAATTAATCGCGACGTTGCGCATCGACGTCAACGGAAATTAGCTTCCCAAGCCACGCAAGCAAATACCACTCACTGGTATCGTCATAATATATGTTTTCTCGTTTTTATCATCGTGTGTTGTCCTTTTCTGTCTACTAATAAATCTCTACCCAATAGTCGAAACCGAAAACCAAAATAGAGGAAACGGAGTAGGGCAGAGATGAAAAGACAGTGGGACAACCGAAAACTTCGACAGCGCCAGTATGCAGTGAGGCGAATTGCATTTGAGAACTTCGTTCAAGGCCGGGGAGAATGTTGATGCGGTAAATACATATGTAATCCTTTAAATCTGTTTTATTTATTATGTATCATTAAAGTATAATGAAAATACAACATAAACTTAGTAACTGATTAAGCTCAAGTGTAAGATAAATAATTTGTTTTTCAATGATTAAAATGTCACTATTCATGTGGCTTAATTTGGGCGCTTTGATCTATCCTAATTCTTATTGATTATTTGCTAATTGATACAAGTGTGGAATAAAGACAATTAATAACATGTGTGCGATCGTTTTATTTTCTTATCGGAATTATTCAATTTACAGAGAGTGTGTGATTACAGACAAAACAAGATCAAACTTAATATACCCTGGGTTGGGTATAAAAATGAATCCGCTAGCGCCATTGTAACATAGCTAAAGTTTGCAAAAAGTATTTTTTTAAATTAGAGCTGGTCGCGCATATAAGCCTGTAGTGGGCATGTCTGTGGGCGGATTCAGCTAATCTTCAAACTTGATCTGAAAGACTGGACTTCCAGCAAACCCACCAAATTTCAGCCTCTACCTTAAAATTTAAGGTCTAAGGCTTGTTTACATACGGATGGACGGACGGACGGACATGGCTTAATTGATACTCCTGCCGGTGATAATTTCACTGCGTTACAAACTATACATAAAACTTAATATACCCTTGGTCGGGTATAAAAAATCAGCAGGTCAGGTAAACGAGACTTCATTCCAGATTTCGTTTATAGAAAGTTTCTAGCCACGTCCGCCTTCGATTTTTCAAAAATATTGAATTTTAATCAAACAAGTGAGTAAGTGCAAGAGTTTATCTGTGACAAACTTCTATATACCCGACCCAATATACAACGTAACACCAAATCTTAAAGTTTCTTGGCCCCATTTCATATATTATTTGTATAGGTCACGTCCCCAATAAAGGACATGGCCTTAAAATTAAGATCAATCAATTGTTATTTCGTTAGACTCATGAGAAAATACGCTTAAAGCGAAAATTATTTCAGAAAAAACAGTTGCTTTCTAAAAACGCCCCTAAAAAGTGGGCAGAGCTTAAAACTTTTTGTGGCGCAAACTTAGCAAATAGTAATACCTTTGATATTTGTCGTTTAATTTTTTCGATTTGGAGTCATTTTTCCGTAAAATCGGGTTTTTAAAGATCTAACATGTTAAAAGTGGGCATGGTTGATATTGTGGGCGGTCCAATTTTTGGCCTTGTGAAAGGTCTGGGGCCAATATTGCTGAGTACCAAATTTTAAGTTTCTGTGCCTTGTCTAACTTCACTACATTGTAGGCTGTAGTGGGCTTTTTCACACTTTGTCTGTGCCCCTTTCGGGTAGGGGGTTAGAATATATCCGAGCTAAGGCAAGCCTGTCGTAAGAGTCGACTTAAATCCACCCTACGTATGCCGAGCGCGTAGCGCATACCAAAGATGATATAACAAAAAGATGACAAAACAAAAGATAATACTACCCCGGGTGGTAATCCAGTTTCACTGGCAAATCTACCCTCTGGGGAGGTAGGCTCTACGGATTCTAGGGAGAGCCATTTATTGCTTATAAATCAATTTTTGAAAAAATCAAGGGTACTTCGATCTCCACAAGCTGGATCGAAGGTCTCCCGGAAAGGAAGTTCGCCGGTTAATCAGGACTCAGCGAAAATGAAATGCTTTGAAGCGGAAAACAATGAACTCCGTGCTAAGCTAAATGAAATGGAACGCCTCTACCACGAGCTTAAAAGCGAAGTAGATTCGTTACGTAAAGAAAACGAAGCCTTAAGGAACCCTTAATGAAATGTTTTGGTTAAAGAGCGAGATAGCACTGTGGTTGTTAATACACATCTCTGCCAAGCTTCGGTAAGGCCTTATACAAGCTGATAAGAAGTCCTACCGAAACCATCTTACTTTATGTATCAACTAATGCCGCTTTCGCTTCCATTATTGATATGAGGCGATAGCATAGTGGAAAGCGTCACGACTACCACGCCAGAGTACCCAGGATCGATCCCCGCCAAAACCAAGTAAGTAAATATTTCAAATTTTAAATGCTCACTAATATAATCTCCTTCATGCATAAAATAAATAAAAATTGACATCATTTCAGACAGCAAGAATGAACAACAGCCAGATAACCAGAGGGAAAAGATAAATCGACAGAGAAGGAGACTGTACAGTTAAAAAAGTTTTTTTTTTTTTTCGTTTTACGCTCCATTTATTTTTATATGATGTTTTTGCGACGAGTTGCACGGCAACGATGTAGCCTAGTGGATGAGTGCTTGCCTGTGGTAAACGAGGACCCCGGTTCAAGCCTCACCCAGAGAAAGATTTTTTTTCTTTATTTATTTCGGAGATTTGTTCTGCAACAACTGTTTCGGTTAAGCCTGCACGAGTAAGCCTTATACAAGTAACAGCCTCTATAGGAACTGCAACCGGAAGCCTTATACAAGCAAAAGCCTCTATAAAGCCTGCATTAGGAAGCCTTATACAAGTAATAGCCTGTATAAAGCTTGCAACAGGAAGCCTTATACAAGCAATAGCCTCTATAAAGCCTACAGCAGGAAGTCTTATACAAGCAATAGCCTCTATAAAGCCTGCAACAGGAAGTCTTACACAAGCAATAGCCTCTTTAAAGCCTGCAGCAGGAAGCCTTATACAAGCAATAGACTCTATAAAGCCCGCAACCGGAAGCCTTACACAAGTAATAGCCTCTATAAAGCCTGCAACTGGAAGCCTTATACAAGTAATAGCCTCTATAAAGTCTGCAGCCGGAAGCCTTATACAAGTATTAGCCTCTATAAAGTCTGCAACAGGAAGTCTTATACAAGCAATAGCCTCTATAAAGCCTGCAGCAGGAAGCCTTATAGAAGCAATAGCCTCTATAAAGCCCGCAACCGGAAGCCTTATACAAGCAATAGCCTCTATAAAGCCTGCAACCGGAAGCCTTTTACAAGTAATAACCTCTATAAAGCCTGCAACAGGAAGTCTTATACAAGCAATAGCCTCTATAAAGCCTGCAGCAGAAAGCCTTATAGAAGCAATAGCCTCTATAAAGCCCGCAACCGGAAGCCTTATACAAGCAATAGCCTCTATAAAGCCTGCAACCGGAAGCCTTATACAAGTAATAACCTCTATAAAGCCTGCAACAGGAAATCTTGTACAAGCAATAGCCTCTATAAGGCCTGCAGCAGGAAGCCTTATACAAACAATAGCCTCTATTAAGCCTTTAACCGAAAGCCTTATACAAGTAATAGCCTCTATAAAGCCTGCAACAGGAAGTCTTATATAAGTAATAGCCTGTATAAAGCCTGCAACATTAAGCTTTATACAAGTAACAGTTTCGATAAAGCCTAGCAGTAGGATTTATACAAGTTTGTTAGGTCTTTATAGAACAAACAACAGTTTCGATAAAGCCTAACAGGAAACTTTATGCAAGCCTGTTAGGGCTTAACAGTTTCGGTAAAGTTCTCCAAATGGGCTTCTGTAAGGCCTTTCACACACTTTTTAGTGGGAGGGGAAACAGCCTGCTTAGAACCTTACCGCAACAGAAATGTAACTTGGGCAAGGAAGGGGACTTGGTGTTATTACGCGACGAGAGACTTCCGCCCAAAAAGGTTACTAGCACGGATCACTAAACTACACCATGGAGGTGACAATTTTGTGCGAATTGTCACAGTAAAAACTTCGGATCTTTCCAAAGCACCAGAGTTCAAAACATCGATCAACACAACTTGTTCTTTACCCAGCAACGAAACCGCCTCAGAAAATTAATTTTGAAGCTGGTTAAAGGCAAACTCATCGCACACGCACATAAGGTAAAAAACCAAACACCACACTAAATTAATTTGGAAGTCTGGTTCGTGGTGTCGTGAGGTCAACACGTACTTTGTTCTATCGCGCAATTTTGTTGTCTTTTTCCAAGTTAAATCCACGCAAAATGCCTTGTGTTTGCAATCAGAAAGTTGAACGTAGTCAGCCAAAAGTAAAATGTGCGGGTTGCGATGATTATTTTCATTGCAAGTGCGTTAATATGCAACCGGCAGACGTTGATTTTCTCAAGAAATCTAAAAAGCTGTTTCGTTGTAAGAGATGCTCTGCTATACGAAGGGGATCCCGTCACTCTCCCCCACCGCCAAAACAGCTACAAGAACAGCAACCGCAACATATAAACGAAATTTATTGTAAGAGTCCGGCTCTCTCTTCAGCTGAATTACAAATAAACGCTAACTTTGAAAATCAGCCCGAGCCATCAGCGTCACCGTCATCGTCGCGCTCAATGCAACCTTTTGCTGAGACTAGTCTTTGTCATCAGCCGCAATCACCACATCAAGATCATCATCAGCCGTTTCGTCATCGCCAGGAAAATCAACAACAACTACACCAGCTTAATCAATAACGGGTCTTTCTCCAGCAGCAAAGCATAGAACAGTGTGAAAGTGATACCCATAATAATAATAACAATAGAGTGATTACTTTAGAGACAGTTTACAACGAAATAGTTGCTCTAAGATATGAAAATTCTCATGTTCTCTCCTTGATTAAGTCGCTAGAAGAAGAAAAAAATAATCTATTGCAAACTGTCAGCGAACTTCAAAGAGAAGTAGATTTTTTGCAACAAGAAAGTAGAGAAAGGTGTGTTGAAATAGTGGGTGTTCCTAATGTTAACAATGGTAACGCATTGAGTTGTGCTTTGGAAGTTTTCTCAAAGGGTGCATGCGTCGATATATCTGAAGCTGATATCGACAATTGCTTTGTAAAAAATATAAAGATGAAAAATAATTCTTTGAATAAGGTTGTAGTGGTCAAATTTGTTTTTAAGTTGAAAAAAAATTTAATTATGAAGAACAAATTCAGCGAGAAAAATAATTTAACTTCAAAAATTTTTAATTGTGAGAAAAATAACAACATTTATATAAATGAATCTGTAAGTGGTGCGACAAGACAACTTTTAAAAGCTGCACAGAAAGCTAAGAAAGAAAAATGTTCAAGTATGTTTGGGTTAAAAACGGGAGAGTTCTCATGCGCAAGAGGGATAACGACAAGTATATTGTTATTAATTCAGAGTTGGATCTTCTAACACTTAATTAGCATGCAAGATTTTGAAGTAAATATTTCCGTCAACTGTGCAGATGTTGACTTCCATGATCTCGTTTCTAACCAGAAATATTTGAACAATTTTCTTATTATTCACCAAAATATTAGAAGCTTGCGTAAAAATTTTGATAACTTTGTTGTACATTTAGAATCTTTTGTGAATAAGCCTGATTGTATTTTTTTGTCAGAAACGTGGATTTATAAAGAGGAAGAGTCTCTTTATAGCATTGACGGGTATGAAAGTATACCTTGTAGTAATAACGCGTATGCTGCTGGCGGTGTTATCGCCTTTATTAAAACTGAGATAAGTGTTGAAGACTATCGTTATAATCTGCGTAGCTGTGATGTTTTAAAAGTGAAGGTAAATGATAAAAAGTTAACTTTATTTTGTGTTTATAGATTAAATGAGTCATCAAATACGGCTTAAAACATGTTTTTAGAGGAATTAGATTGTTTATTAGCAAAAGAATCTTCCAATAATATAATTTTATTGGGTGATATCAATATCGATATTTTACAAAACTCCGTTCCTGTAGATAATTATTTGTTTTTATTAGCATCTTATGGCTTAGAGTCATGCATGAGGAAGCCAACACGCATTTCAGACTCCACAAGCACTTGCATTGACCATATCATGGTGCGCTTTTTTATTTCGCAGAAATTCGAACTCAGCTGCTCTGTGATTGATTTTCAGTTGACTGATCATTGTATGACATGTTTAAGCTTTGATTCTATTTCAAGTCCTAAACTGATTACGCTTCTCTAAATAGCCTGCTGCAATGATGAAGTTTTTAGACAGAAACCAGTTTTTTAGTGTAGGTCGATTCGGGTTTCGTTCCGGTTTGTCAACCGAAGATGCCCTCTTAAATTTTTGCACCAATCTATACAATGGCATTAATAATAGGAAATTAACTGCAGCTCTCTTTATTGACATAACCAAAGCTTTTGATACCGTCGACCACAAAATACTCTTGGACAAACTGTACAATTGTGGTTTTAGAGGCGTAATGCATAATTGGTTTCGTTCCTATTTATCTGACAGAAGACAAAGGGTCAAAATCAATGGTCAGTTCAGCTCCGAAAGTGGCATTTCATTAGGTGTACCTCAAGGTTCTGTGCTTGGACCAATACTTTTCCTAATTTTTATCAACTCGCTTTTACTAAAAAAATACCGCAGCAAAGTAAATGCTTTCGCTGATGACATGGCTTGTGCTTTTCACGGTGACTCTGCTCTGGATCTTTCTGCAGATATTAATCACGACCTTGAAGTCCTTAGTCATTGGCTTAAAATGCATAAGATGGCAATCAGTGACAAAAAGAAAATTATGTTTTTTACTATACCTGGCAAGGAGGTAGATTATGGATCATACACTTTTCATTCTGAAAGCTGCAAGAAATATAATCACAGTAACGAAATTTGTAACTCGGTATTGAACAAAGAGATATATCTTGAGTCAAGTACTTGCTCCGATAAATGCTTTAATATTATGCAAATTAAGTCATACAAGTACCTTGGAGTTTTGCTGGATTGGAAGTTGAGTTGGTCTGCTCATACAGATGCACATAAGAAGTATCTTATGGCTGCTACAAGGCAAATATATCTTTTAAAAAGTTATTGCTCAAGTGAACTTCTCAAGTGTATTTATTATGGTTTAGTGCACTCTAAGCTTGAATATGGCATAGTTTCATGGGGTGGAACGCACAACAATAAAATTAACCCACTTCTGATTTCTCAAAAACACATTATTCGTCTTATTTGTTTTAAAAGTCGTCGGCATAATAGTTTACCACTGTCTACGCAGTAGACTTGAATATGTATAATTATGTATATGTATCTATAACAAACTTACTATGTATAGCTATAAGCTCATATGTTAAAATTATTTTCACACACCTTTGCTGAGTGCGCTTCTCGCCTCATCTTATTTCATTTCATACATTCCAAATTATTTTCACACACCTTTGCTGAGTGCGCTTCTCGCCTCATCTTATTTCATTTCATACATTCCAAATTATTTTCACACACTTTTGCTGAGTGCGCTTTTCGGCTCAGGTAGTTGTAAGCTAGTTTTAAGTATGATTAGAAAAATAAAAACGACTTTGATGTAAACTTTGAAAGAAGACGGTCGTGTGCTTATTTATCAAATGTATATCGCGCGGTCATAGTGGTCCTTCGAAAAAATTTTGAAACGGCGACTTTGAAAGTGGAAATACGGGGAACATAAAAAAAATACGGAAATACGAAAAACCATACGGAAAAACATTTTTAAACGGAACTGTGGTTTGTGAACTTATAACGGGAGATTCGATTGTGAGAAATTCAATTGAAAAAATTGTGGTTTTGTGAACTTATAACGGGAGATTCGATTTTGAAAAATTCAATTGAAAAAATTGTGGTTTTGTGAACTTTTAACGGGAGATTCGATTTTAGAAATTCAATTGAAAAAACTGTGACTTGTGAGTTTTTAACGGGAGATTCGATTTTAAGAAATTCAATTGAAAAAACTGTGGCTTGTGAACTTTTAACGGGAGATTCGATCTTCAGAAATTCAATTAAACAAATTGTGCTTTTTGACTGCGAACCTAGAAAAATAAACTTTGAAATCCAAGACAAGAGAAGAGTAGAATGGCTGACCAAATATTCAACGAGCAACAGGAGTTGGGTAAGTCAATCCAATCCTTATATACTAATTATAAAAAAGATGGGGGTGTCAGGAAAACAACTAAATACCTAGCTGGGAAACTAGTTAAGTTAAATGAACTGTGGCAGAAGTTCTTGGAGAACCACACCACTCTTCAAGGTATAGAAAAAGAATATAGCACCAGTGCATATTTTACCAACAACTTCAGACAACAAGATCAAAATGTTGTCACTAAAATGACAAGCGATATACAAGAAAAACTTAAAAACAGTGAAGAGGTGGCAGAAGACGATAATGCTGCTGGAGCTGAAAGTACAAAAAGCCGTGGAGAATTTAGTAGCGAGGAGCAAAAGCTTCGAGCTAAGAAACAGTCGATAAAAATGGCGTTACTTAAAAAACACATCAAAATGGAGGAAACAAGCCTGAATACGGAAACAAAAACGAAAAGTTATTATCAGTTTAAACTTAATGAAGTAACGGAAATGTGGAAAAATGTCACTGAACTGCATGAAGAAATTTTGGTGCATGCTACGGACGCAGACTTTGATAATGAATACTTTACGGAAGAAATATACGAATACTTAGAAAACATGTATCGGGAGTTTGTTACGAAACTTCATAACTCATCAAGCAAGAAGACTGACACAATAAGAGATAGCACCGAAACTGTAGAAGGTAATGAAATAAAATTACCACCAATTGCCGTTCCTTCTTTTGATGGCAATTATAAAAACTGGATCACTTTCCAGGAAATATATGAAAAGATTATTTATAATAATAAAAGATAAGAAAAGGTAGAAAAGATGCATTATTTAAAAACATCACTTAAAGGTGAGGCAAACAAACTGATCCAGCATCTTACTACCTCAGAGACAAACTACGAAGCGGCATGGGAGTTATTGAATAATTGGTTCAACAACCAACGCATAATATTCTGTGCACATTTAGATGCAATTCTGAATCAACAAATAATACAGAACGAGTCATCATATATGTTAAAACAACTACACGATACTACGCAGGAGCATTTACATGCAATAAAAAACCTTAAGGTTGACACAAAGTCATGGGGTTCAATAATAGCACATATAATAATTAAGAAGGTTGATACAGAAACGCATAAGTTATACGAACAAAGCCTAAAGGATCCTCGTGAAATACCAAAACTTGATGATGTTTTGTCATTTTTGGAGACACGGTTTCAGTCCCTGGAAGCCCTAGGGGAAAATAAAAAGCGAGTACAACAAAAATAAAGAGCGTGTATAATAATAGACCAAATGGAAATCAAAAATGGATGGTCAAAAATCATTTCACAACAGTAAAAAATTGCAAATACTGCAAAGGCAATCACACAATTTGAACATGCTCAGGCTTCCGAGGAAAGAGTGTCATAGAAAGAGTTCAGTTTATAAAACAGAATAAAATTTGCAAGAACTGCCTCAACCATGGGGAAAGTGAAAAATGTTACAGTACGTCAAAATGTGTAACATGCAATAGGCAACATCATACTCTTTTGCATTTGGGAACTACAGGAAATGCACAAAACAATTCTCAAAATGTCTCAACGCATGTATCGCAATCTGAACCAACAAGTAGAAAGAAAGAAAAAAATGAATTCACATGTAACAAACAAGAAAATATGACCATACTCGCAACTGCACTAATAAAAGCAAAAACAGTGCAAAATACAAATGAGTTTGTCCGTGCCCTAATAGATCCGGGCTCTCAAGCGTCATTCATTATGGAAGATGCAGTTCAGAGACTAACACAAAGCAAGATTTCTGGAATGGCACAATGCAAAGCGGGTGTTTGTAAAAATAAAGTAGAACTGGAACTTACTTCGAGATATCCTTCAAATTTTTCACTACATTGTGAAGCGTTAGTACTCTCAACATTGACAAATACACAACCAGATGAATCCATTGTTATAAAAAATAGGAATAACTTCTGCAAAAATTATATTCTAGCAGATCCAACGTATGATACTCCCGGGCCAATTGATATTTTGATTGGAGCAGACGTTTTTACCGACATCATCTTAGAAGGAATACATAAGATTAACAACGATTAACAAACAAATATTAGCGCAAAATACAAAGTTCGGGTGGATTCTTTCTGGGAAAGCGGAGATAAAGAGTAAAGTTGAACGCAGCTTGATATCCTTGATCACAACAACGAATATATATGAAGAACTAAAAAAGTTCTGGACGATTAAAGAATCTGCTATGAACGAAGAACTAACAACCGAACACACTAAATGTGAAGACTTTTATCAACAGACTACCAGAAGAAACAGTGATGGTACCTACACAGTAACAATTCCTTTTAACTAAATGGGACAAAGCTTAGGTGATTCTAAGGCAAGGGCAATGGCGCGTTGGTATCAGATGGAGAAAAAGTTCACAAAAAATCCAAATTTACATAATGATTACAACAAATTTATGCAGGAGTACCTGGACCTAGGTCATATGAGGACAATAAGAAGTGAATGAAGCCAGGTACACAAATGCAAACGAAGTGTACTATATGCCGCACCAGGCTGTAATAAGAAAAGAAAGCACAACAACCAAACTACGTGTGGTGTTCGACGCTTCAATGAAAACAAGCAACGGGCTTAGTTTAAATCAACTAATGCTCAATGGTCCCAAACTACAACAGGATTTTCAATACATTTTACTTCGGTGGAGAACGCACGAATACGTCTACACGGCAGACATTGAAAAAATGTATAGACAGATTAAAATAGATAACGACCATCAACGATATCAAAGAGTATTGTGGGGACCATCAATTAACGAAAATATAAAAGAATTCGCACTTACAACTATAACATACGGAACGAAATCCGCTCCTTACTTACAATCCGCTCCTACGTTACATAAATTGGCTGAAGACGAGGCACAAGATTACCCAAGAATCGCAGAGAGAATAAAGAGGGATTTTTATGTAGATGATCTTATGTCAGGATCAGCTTCTTTATCAGAAGCAAAACGCGTTCAGAAAGATTTAATCGAGGTGCTAAGAAAAGGTGGGTTCAACTTAAGAAGTTGAATCAGTCTTGTGACAGTCTTGTGGTCTACAGTCTTGTTATTACAAAGTGCTCCGTGCAATTGTTTTTTTTTGTTTATTTTCTTTGATTTTACCTGTTAAATTTTTGTATACCTACGTTTTTGCATGCACACTGTATTTCTTCTTCTAGAATCTCTTCTCTGAAGTCTATAGTTTGTGTAATTTGTGCATGATAATTAGAAATTTCTTGTGTGATATTGAATTTTTATTCTTTCCCTGCTTAGTGGTAAGCGGTTTTTTTTATTATATTTACTTCTCTCCCTAAAGCTTTTCAAAACTGCACTCACCTAAATTCTTTCTAACACATACATACATATTATTTTCTCAACTCTTATACGTTCTTAGCTTTCACTGTACCATTAAATTAAATATAGCTTATAATAGACTTTCATGTCCCTGTTTTTGGCAGTGAAGTTTTAGCGACTTAGTGGCGCAAAGGTAGGGTGTTAGGTTGACGAAGTTGTTATTCTCCGAAAGTCTAGGTTCGAATCCCGCGGTCGTTTCGAAGACTTTTTTTTTTTTTTATTTCTTTGCGTAGTGGTTTGTTCAAATTTTTTTAACTTTCGAATCATTATTATTTATAGGTCCTTTTAATACCAAACATTTTTTTCTCTCGAAATGGCCTGTTCAGCCGGAAAATGTTGCGATAGCAAAATCAATGCCCCTCTATATACTTGCCATAGTCCTTGTGGTAACCACTATCATGCTAAATGCGTTGGCTCAACTGCCGCGTTTCTTGAAAAAGTCAACTCATCTGAGCTAGCTTTCTGGTGTTGTCAGCCTTGTCGTAAGATTTCCCTGTCCCAACTGTCTTTTAAATTGTCATCCTCTAAGCATGACATCAAAAAACTGTCGAAGAATTTCAATGACTTGCTTGATAGTTTTAATTCAGCTGTGACTAACGTCTCATCGTTTTCCACTGTCAGTTATTCTACTGATGCAGCCACTGAAACAGATCCTGACCCCCCATCTTCATCTTTAACACTCAGAAAATCGACGTCTCTACCTCGACAGAAGCTCTTCCTCTTTCTCCTTGCTTATCTCTGTCATTAACTAATGCCGATATCGCTTTCACATCGTCGGCAGCCCCTTTGACTGTGCTAAGTCCCCTTTCGGAAAACGCGAATCGCCAGACTAAAACTATATCTAACATTGAGCCTAAACGTCCTAACTTGAGGACCCGTAATAAGAAATCAATCATTGAGGTCCCTTCAAACTCATCGCCTCCGTTAATTAGTAGTGCTTCTCAAGATATAACAGCCTCTGTTTCCAAATTACCCTCCAATTCTTTACAATCTGTGCCTTAGCCAAAAATAATCTTTGTTTCTAGGCTTAAACCGGAAACTACTGCTGATGAAGTTGTTCATCATCTGATTTCACAAAAAATCATCTCTACTGATTCTATTGTCAAATGCACGAAACTCAGTAAGCAAAACAGCATTGTGTCGTCGTTTAAATTAGTATCCCCACCCGCTCTTTTCGACTCTATTTGTAACAGCACAATCTGGCCAACTAACACTCTGGTCAAGGAATTTACATATCGATCCACAAAGGCTAAGCCACAAAGTAAACAAAACATCTTTTCAAAAAACTATCAGAATGTTCGATCGATCCGCAGCAAACACAAATCGGAAGATGTATTTAAAAATTCAATGGTCTTTCCTCATGACGTCATTGTTTTGACTGAAACTTGGCTCAATGCTAGTATTACTGACATAGAAAAGATCGTCAAAAGGACGATTTGAAAGCATTGGGTGGAGGAGTTCTCACCGCTGTTTGGAAACACATTACTTCGTCGAAAGTTCCCTTCCCCTTTTCTGTCAATATGGAAATTGTATGTGTAAAACTTGATTTCAAGCCTTATTTTGTAAACACATATATCCCTCCCGATAGCACTGCTGAAATATACTCGGAGCTAGCAAAAGCCCTTGATTATATTTTCAGCCTTTCATGTTGCAATAGTACTGTTCTCCTAATTGGTGACTTTAACCTTAGTCCTCTAAAATGGGTACCTTCAGACGATAGTACGTATATTATTCCATGTGTTTCCTCTGCTGAAGCGGCACTTAATAAACTAGACAATATTCTTTCCTCTGACTTACAGCAAATAAGCTGTATCAAAAATATTAATAATCGAATTCTCGATTTAATCTTTACATCAGACGCTGTTAGTACTGTTGCCTGTAAGTCCACAGGCAACATTACTTAAATAGATACTCACCATCACTGGAAACACTGGATGTATTTCTTGACTTGAACGGTCTCATTCATGAGAATAATAATTCATATGATCGTTCATACATTTTTGATTTCAAAAAGGCTAACTTTCACGCTCTTTCAGAAGAGTTAACCAGGTTAGGTATTTCTAACGTTGCGAACTCTTCTGATGTAGACTACTGCGTGGATAATTTTTGTTCTATTTTGAATACCTCCATAGATAATATTATTCCTTGAAAATTAAAGAAAACGAGATTTGTGACCGTCCCTGGTATACTAGTGAACTTAGATCCTTGCGTAACAAACGAAACAAGGCTTGGAAATTATATATAAAAAGTTTAAATCATACAGATCTCGAAAGATTTATAGTAATTTTTGAGGAATTCAAAGCTCTTTCGGACTATGTATATAACAATTATATCTCTCAAATGGGAGCATCATTTAAATCTAATCCAAATATATTTTGGAAATTCGTTAATTCGAAGAGAAAGACGGACGGATATCCAGCGAATTTAACGTATAACAGTTACTCATCTAATGACCCTGCCGTGATTTGTAATTTCTTCGCTCACAACTTTTCTACATCGTTCAGAGATGGTCCGTTTCCTGTCGACACGGAATACTTTAAATATCTTAAGCATTCAGCACAAGTCAGCTTTAATGGAATACCAGTTGCTTTTGAGTCTATTAAAGAGTTTATGTCTAATCTTAAGGAGGATTGTTCTGGAGGACCAGACGGGATTCCACCTATTTTGTTAAAAGAATGTAAGGATATACTTGCCTTTCCTCTCCAACATCTATTTAAGCTGTTGCTTACTTCTGGAATTTTTCCAAACGCTTGGAAGCTATCGTATATAACCCCTATTTTAAAAAAGGGAGATAAGTGTGATGTGTCAAATTACAGACCAATTGCAAAGCTATCATCCATACCTAAACTTTTCGAGCAAGTTGTTTGTGATAGTCTTGTCTTTTTCCGTCGCAATATCATTTGTAGAGAACAACATGACTTTGTGAGAAACAGATCCACTGTCACTAACCTTGTGTTCTTTCACAGCAAGTGTACCAACGCTCTGGAGAGTCAATTTGAAGTTGACTGTATTTACACAGACTTTTCAAAAGCTTTTGATCTAATTTCACATGAAATTATTGTTTTTAAACTTACATCGCTAGGTTTCCCACCTAATTTCATATCTTGGATTATATCTTATCTGCACTTGAGAACTTATCAAGTAAATTTCAGAGGGACTAAATCAAATATCTTTTCCGCGGTAACAGGTGTTCCCCAAGGGAGCTATCTTGGTCCTCTTCTCTTTATACTCTCAATTAATGATTTCCCCATGATATGAAAATATCAAAAACAATAAAGTCAGTGTGAGACCATAGTTTTTTGCAGTCAGACATCGACAGTTTCACCATCTGGTGTGATAAAAATGGACTCACACTTAACCCAAATAAGTGTCAGGTTATGACGTTCTCAAAAAAATGTACACCGACGGAGTTCTCATATACAATAAACAACCACATCCTTGGTCGTGTCTTTCGATTAAGTGATCTTGGTGTTTTCTTTAGCTCCGATCTTACTTTTTCCGAACACATTAATCATGTCGTTAATAAGTCTAACTGTATGCTGGGGTTTATTAAAAGATGGGCTAAGGAATTTAATAATCCTTATGCAACTCTTTCGCTGTACAATAGTTTCGTTAGGCCACACCTCGAATATGCTTCACAGGTTTGGACACCATCCCAAATTTGTTATGCTGACAGGATTAAGGCTATTCAGGGGAGATTTATCCGCTTTGCTCTAAGAGGCCTTCCTTGGGTAGATCCATTTCACCTTCCACCTTATTCCCAGAGGTTAAAATTACTTAATCTGCAGAGCCTGTCTCAAAGACGTATTAACACCAATCTCGTTTTTATTCTGCAAATATTGTTAGGTCACATTGACGCACCTGACCTCCTGTCCTCTTTCAAATTTAAAATTCGTGGTGGCTCTTATAACCTACGTAATATCAATCTGTTAAACGTTCCGAATCATAGATCGAATTACGGCATGCATGAGCCTATTACACGCATGAGTACCCTGTACAATTTATATAGTAGTGTTCTAGATTTCAATATTGACAAAGCGACACTGAAAAAGCTGCTTAAGCAATTGTAATTTTCTTTCTTTATGTTTATCTATTTTATTAATTTTTTCCTATTTTCTTAATTGTTGTGTATGTGTTAAGTGATCGTTACATTAACCACTAACACCTGCACTATTTGATGAGCCTGTGTAAGGAATACTTTGCTTGGCAATTTTCTGCTTGTAGTTGCTGCTTGCTTTAAGCACCCTACATCACAGATCTGATAGTGCATATAAAAAAAAAAAAAAAAGAAAATGGAATGGTAACCATCCAGAACTTTTATAAATAAATAAATAAATAAATAAATAAATAGAATGGCGCAACAGCTCGAGGTGAACCAGGGCCAACTTCTCAACAATGTATGCTGGTGTGTTAATTTCTTCACATACAAGGGGACCTACAATTTTTTGCCGAATCCGAACGGCACTTTGAGAAGTTTCTCAAGACAAATGATACTCTCGGAGGGCTTGTCAAACCCTCGCGGAGGTGGGGACCGTGAAAAAGAACAAGTCTTTTTTTTCAGGTGACGATGGCAGGATTCGAACCCAGACCGCCGGCGTAGTAAGCACACACACTAACCACTACGCCACGGCACCCCACATCCAGAACTTTTAGTAAATCTAAACCCCGATCAAAAACAGGAAACGATAGAAATAAATAACGAAAATACTATCAAGACCCTTGGGGTATATTGGAATCCTATGGGGGATATATTTAACTTTAAAGTCAAATCAAAGCAACTGTCGGAGAAGCCTGCAAAAAGATTAATTCTTTCGGACATTGCCAAACTTTACGATCCATTAGGCTGGTTGTCACTGGTAATAATTACGGCAAAAATTGTTCTGCAAGAACTGTGGGTAAGAAAATATACGTGGGACCAACCAGTTGATGGTGAACTGGCAATAAAATGGACAACTTTCCGAAGTCGGTTACCAACTGTGGAGAAGATAGACATTCCTCGTTGGATTCATTATAAGCCTTTAACAAAATCAATTGAAATACATGGTTTTTCAGATGCTTCCGAAAAGGCATATGGAGCAGTAGTATACAGTAAGATTGTAACAGAAAATAACACCTGCAACATAACGCTTCTGATGTCGAAAACTAAAGTGGCACCACTGAAACCATCAAGCATTAACAACATCACACTACCAAAGCTTGAGTTATGCGCTGCTGTACTTTTAGCTAACCTTTTAAAACAAGTAAAGCTCGCACTGCAGTGGGAAGAAGTTGAAGGGCATGCATGGACCGATTCGACTATCACTTTGGCATGGATAAATGGTGTGACAGATAGATGGAAAGGTTTTGTATCAAAGCGGGTTAAACAAATACGTGAAGTGACTGCTCCTTCAGACTGACATCATGTGAGATCGAAGGAAAATCCTGCAGATTTAGCATCGAGGGGTGTGGAACCACATTTATTGAACGATAACTCTTTATGGTGGAAGGGACCATCGTGGCTCAGCGAACCGGGGCGCATTTATACGACTGAAAAGGCAGATGTCGATACAGTAGAAGAACTTCAAGAGCGCGTGAGCAAGGTCATGATTGTTACTACTACCGAATGCAGATGGGATATCTTGGATAAATACTCAGACTTGCAAACATTAACACGAATGGTAGCTTATTCAAAACGATTTATTGCTGGTTGTAAAAAACTTAAAAATCCAAAAACGCTTTACTTAACTTATGATGAGCTAAGTAGGTCACTAATTAGTATACTTATTATAATACAAAAACAACATTTCAGCACTGAAATACATTTACTTAAGGAAAATAAATCGCTTCCTTCATCCAGTGCTTTGATATCACTCAAACCGTTTTCAGATGAAAATGGTATTTTGAGAGTAGGGGGAAGGCTTAGTAATTCCGTATCACCAGAAGCATCCAATTATACTTCCAAGTAAAGAGTTCGTTACTGAACTTGTAATAAACGATGCACATCTTACAATACTTCATGGTGGCAACGAAGCAACGTTAGCATACACAAGACGAAAATTCTGGATACTACATGCAAGAAGTCGAGTAAGACAGGTCCTTAGGAAATGCGTCAAATGCTGCAGATTCAAAGCGCAGAACCTAAGTAACATAATGGGAGATCTACCTGGACCGCGTGTACGGCCATCTAAACCATTTACATATACCGGAATAGACTATGCAGGGCCAATACAAATACGAACAACAAAGGGCAGAGGATTTAAATCGTATAAGGGTTACATAGCCATATTTGTCTGCTTTTGCACAAAAGCCATACATATTGAAGCAGTTTCAGACCTTACTAAGGAAGCTTTCTTAGCGGCGTTTAGAAGATTTACTTCAAGAACAGGCCTTCCGACAGACATGTATAACGATAATAGCACAACACTAGTAGAAGCCAATAGAGTTCTCGAAAAAGATCTGAGAAAAGCATTAAGCGAAATCACTTGCAGTGCTTTGAGCTCAAGCATAAAGGGTCCGCAATGGCATTTCATTTACGCGGCAGCTCTTCACTTCGGAGGATTATGGGAAGCAGGAGTTAAATCGGTCAAATACCATCTACGGCGCATAATAGGTGACACAACGCTGACGTTTGAGGAAATAAGTACCCTACTCACGCAAATTGAAGCATGTTTAAATTCTCGTCCACTGTGTCCAGTAGCTGATGATCCAGAAGACATTGAAGTGCTAACACCCGCACACTTTTTAATCGGGCAAGCTTTGGTGACGCCATTGGAGCCAAGTAAATTGGATATAGGCACTAATAGTTTAACAAGATGGAAATTGGTACAGAAAATTTATCAACAGTTTTGGAAAAAGTGGCAAAATAAATACTTGACATGACTTCAGCAACGATCAAAGTGGCGTAAGGGCAACGATAACGTCAAAGTAGGAGAAATTGTGCTTATCAAAGATGAAAAGTTTCCAGCAACAAGATGGCCTCTAGCTCGTGTAACACGGTGCACCCAGGGGAAGATGGGGTGGTAAGAGTCGTTACTCTAAGAACAAAGGGAAAAGCCATATGCAAACGACCCATTGTGAAACTTTGTCCACTTCCTCTGGAAAAGGAACAGGATAAAGATGGTAAACAAACAGCCAATACCACGAATTCTAACTTAGTACACACTAAACGGATTGAAACTGCATATCCAAAACAAAAGAAAATATCGAGACTTAGTTACATTCTCATGAATTTGTTACTGATATTCAGTTGTTTGACTCAGGGCCATGCCGATTATGTAATTAAACGCCCGCAACCCGGATACGTGGAGCAGGCTGGAAAGGTGAAGATCAGCCGTGGAACCCTGAAAGTAGAAGTTGTTTCTAGTCTAAACATAACGGACGAATACAGGAAAGCCGAGGAAATTGTACGCAAAATGGAAAAATCTTGTAGCTTTTCAACCACGTTTAAAACTGAAATCCATTGCGACACTCTGCTGAATCATCTGAAGGAAAAGGAAATCTCCATACGGCGGGAGCTAGATGTGCTTAGAGCAACTTTAAATGAGCAGTACAGAAGTCGATCGAAGCGTGGATTATTCGGAAAACTTTTGGAGATGGTGTTTGGAGTTAACGATGAGGTATACGCTAGCATTGACGATCTAGATCATAACCAAGAACTTTTAAGAAAATCTATTCACCAACAACACACACTCATGATGTCAACCACAACGACAATAAATGAAATTCAGTCCAAAACCAAGGAAAGATTGGACGTAATAACCCACAAACTAAATAACGTAATTTCTGAAGTCAACAAAATGTTCACATGGTTCGAAGAAGTGGATGCTAACAAGGTTGGATTACAAATTCTTGCTGCTTACCAACTATCAATCGATATCTTAAACGAAATGGAATTCAAATACATTTAGTTAACAGCTGCTCATTCAGGAACTTTTTTGGAGTTTATAACACCAGGCCAATTGCATGTTGTTATTAAGAATATTTCGTCAAAACTTCCAATTAACTTAAATATTATAGAGAAGCCCTCCAACCGAATAGAAGTTAGCCATAATGGAACGCACATTACAGTAAGCGGCTTCCTTCATATAACAGAGACATCAGATTAAGACTTAATGAAAATAACTCCTGTGCCTTATAAAATCAAGGCAAACGAATATGTTGTACCTGAGGTGTCGTCATCTTTCTTGGCTGTCGACTATAATAACCAGCAGTACTTTACCGTGTCCGATTATGAACTGAGCGCGTGCAGTTTGCTCAAGAAGTTCACGTTTCTCTGCAGTCCAGGAGTAGTGAGTCAAATGGGCATAAACGATAACTGTGTCATCGAGCATCTGTACAAAACTAAATCAACAAGCGTTTGCCCACTGAAGAAATTACATATATTTGACATCACTTGGAAGCACCTATATCGCAAAAACACTTGGTTGTTTGTAGCAAGTAAGACCTCTGAAGCTGCGATAATTTGCGATGTACAAAGGGAAGAAATGTCGTTAGACGGAGTCGGCATCCTACACCTTAACCAATCTTGTATCATCAGAACCCGGGAAAGCGTGTTAATGTCAGAAAGAAATCCAAAAATTGACATCCAAATGACTTTTATCAAGCCTCTGAACTTTACCTTGTCCGATATATCTAATGCATCTAATTACAGATTAAGCTCGAAAGAATCTATTCTCTCAACAGACGATACATGGGAGAAGTTAAGCACCATCGAGGAGACCAACTCTGAAGAGACCGTCACAGATTGGCGCACTGTGGCCCACCACTCAACAGTAGCAGGTGTATCGATTTTAACAGTGTTACTGGGCATTGCTGTCTGGAGGTGTATTCGACAATATTATTCCAATGAAAGAACAACCAAACTACCTGAAGCCAGAGCAGAGTTCATGCTCGAAGCAGATGACGACGGATCCTCACCTTCTGTGAGGATAACCATTCCACCGAACGACGCTGTCTTGGGAGGCGGCAGAATGTCTACGCAGTAGACTTGAATATGTATAATTATGTATATGTATCTATAACAAACTTACTATGTATAGCTATAAGCTCATATGTTAAAATTATTTTTACACACCTTTGCTGAGTGCGCTTCTCGCCTCATCTTATTGCAATTCATACATTCTCAATTATTTTCACACACTTTTGCTGAGTGCGCTTTTCGGCTCAGGTAGTTGCAAGCTAGTTTTAAGTGTGATTAGAAAAATAAAAACCACTTTGATGTAAACTTTGAAAGAAGACGGTCGTGTGCTTATTTATCAAATGTATATCGCGCGGTCAACCACTTTTTAGAAGCATGAAAATACTTCCTCTGAAGCACTTATATTTCTTTAAAGTATTAAAGATATCTTTCGCAAGATCTGGTTATCTAACAAACCGGTGTTCTGCTAGCTATAACCTTAGAGTAAACAATCAACATCTTGCTATAGTACCACATCACAATCTGCAATTATATTTACATTTTTACACGTCAAGCGCTCCAAGACTCTTCAATAAACTACCTATTAGCATAAGAACCATTAGAAATGAATCCATTTTTCCCAAAAAATTAAAATTTTGGCTGTTCGATCTAAATTATAATAATGTTAATGATTTACTATCGATAACCATTTAATTATTTATTCTTAGGTTTTCCTTTTCACTATTTCAATGTAAAAGTATTAAAGAAAAATAAACAAAAAGCTTGCCAAAACATATTTGTATTTAAGTAAGAACAAATCTTGTCGTAACCTCACCTCACTACATTTAAAATTTGTCAGTTTGTTACATGTATCTTTGTCTTTTCAGCTGCATTCGCCTCTAGTTCCTTATGAACTATACAGGGTGTTTCCAAATTCGATGCAAATATTTTGACACAAGATTTTTGGGTATATTTGAAGAAAAAAATTGTTTAACAGTATGGGCCTATCTCAAATTTTGATACCACTTATTGGGAATTTAAGAAAACACCTACTTTGAGGTACCTTGACCCATACTAACACAAATATCTCCGCTAACACTTACAACAGGTACTTCATTTAGGACTTAAATTTTAGAAGAAATAGTATTCCTTTTAACTGCATTAAAATAAAATTGATGACTTTTTTAACTTTCGAGATATTTGCTTTTAAGTCGGATCCTTTTTCCCTGCCCATGACATTTTTTTGACTTTCAAGACACATTTCTGCGAAAAATGCGTAATAAACATACCGGTAATTTTTTTTTTCTAGTGCACCTAACAATATTTAATAAAAATTGCAAAGACAAGTTACCCGAAAAACCCACAGATTTTATGATACTTGGGAAATTCCATAGCAGGTAAAATTATGAAAAACTCTTTTCACGAAGCCGCGACAGGTATAAGGTGGAAATATGATTTGTTACCTACTTTTATAACCGCGATTGACAACAAGAACAATTTTTTGACTATGTATTAATCATTTACGTAGGTTTTAGAGCATGCATTTTTATTAGACTACCTGATAAAAAGGTAATTTCCCTATCATTTTTCTGTTAAATCCCAAAAAGGATTAAGTTTGAGGTTGGTCGCCTAGTTGGAAATTTACCTAATGTAAATTGTATAAAAGGTTAGAAAACAAAATTAAATCCATCAAAGTCATTTTTGAAGCCGAGGTGACACAACAGTTGTTAAGAAACCCTACTTGAAATGGCATCTGTTACAAACGAAGAATACGCCGATATTATCTACGTTTATGGGATGTGCAACGGAAGTTCTATAAGAGCACAACAAAGATACCATCAGCTTTATCCTAACCGAAGAGTACCTAATCCCCGCGTATTTACAAATTCGTTTCGAAGACTTCGGGAAACGGGATCTGTTTCAACAAGACGACCTAACGCAGGAACTTCACCAGGAAGAATTGCAGTTGATGAAAGAATACTGAAAGCGGTTGCAAATGATCCATCAATCAGCATCAGGCGCTTATCCTTGCGATTTAATGTTTCAACACATAAAATTGTTCGTCTCCTGCATACGAAAAACTTGTATCCTTACCACCATACACCTGTGCAGGAACTGCTTCCGAGTGATTTGGAGCCGAGACTTGAGTTTTGCAACTGGTTGTTAGAGCGGAACTTGGATGACAACGGTTTTATAAGCAGAATCCTATGGACGGACGAATCTCAATTTACTAGAGATGGGATTACAAATTTTCACAATCTACACTTATGGGCTGCGGAAAACCCACACACAAGGAGAGAGTCATAATTTCAACACAGATTTAGCGTTAATTTGTGTGCAGGAGTTATTGGAAACAACTTAATCGGTCCCTTCAAACTGCCTCCCACACTGAATTCTGCAAACTATCTGGAATTTTTGCGCAATGATTTAACAGATCAACTGGAGGATGTTCCGGTAACTCAACGAGCTTCGTCAGATAGGAAGAAATGGACCAGTTCACTGGCCTGCAAGATCTTCAGACCTTACAATTATGGATTTTTTTGTATGGGGGAGAATGAAAGAACTTGTTTATTCTACAGAAATATCAACTCTAAATGATTTAGAAGATCGCATTCTCCAAGCCTCGTCACAAGTGAGGCAGGAGTTATCCTCAATAAACGTTAACAGCGCAATCCAAAAACGGGCTCTAGCATGCATACAAAATGGAGGAGGACACTTTGAACACCTTATTTGATTGGTAAGTTAACTTAATGAAATAAAAAAAAACATAAACCAAACACAAGCATTTTATTCAGAATAATAGGAATTGAACACTATGAATCGAGTTTTTCATAATTTTACCTGCTATGGAATTTCCCAAGTATCATAAAATCTGTGGGCTTTTCGGGTAACTTGTCTTTGCAATTTTTATTAAATATTGTTAGGTGCACTAGAAAAAAAAAATTACCGGTATGTTTACTACGCATTTTTCGCAGAAATGTGTCTTGAAAGTCAAAAAAATGTCATGGGCAGGGAAAAAGGATCCGACTTAAAAGCAAATATCTCGAAAGTTAAAAAAGTCATCAATTTTATTTTAATGCAGTTAAAAGGAATACTATTTCTTCTAAAATTTAAGTCCTAAATGAAGTACCTGTTGTAAGTGTTAGCGGAGATATTTGTGTTAGTATGGGTCAAGGTACCTCAAAGTAGGTGTTTTCTTAAATTCCCAATAAGTGGTATCAAAATTTGAGATAGGCCCATACTGTTGAACAATTTTTTTCTTCAAATATACCCAAGAATCTTGTGTCAAAATATTTGCATCGAATTTGGAAACACCCTGTAGATTGCAGTTTCTTTATTAATTTATTGTGTTAGTTTTTCTTGTTAATCTTTTTGATAATTATCAATGCTATGTATCATCACAATAATTTTTAGTAAAGAAATAAATTGAATTGAATTGAATTGAAATTGAAAATTGAATTCAATAGGTTTTTTTTCTGAAACAATTTACGCATTATCAAACATGCGATATCATTCAAACAAATTCGTTTACATTTACATTCTTTTAAACCGAAATCATTATCTCAGCATCATTATTATACGTACTACAATTTTAAAAACAAATGCAAATAATTATATAATTCGTGCAAAATCCAGACAATCTCACACTTTACACGACACAAGTATTGCATGACATTAACTAGCATGACACATTGATCATACACCACACACGAAAACAATAGCCAAAACAAACTGCGAAATTGAAGTTCCACAAACCTTATGCGCACTCATTCTCACGCATGCAATCGTTTTAATTCGCACTCACCCTAGCTACAAACGCACAACGCGAAATGAAAATATTGTTCAGCGCGGTATTTCCATTGAAAAAAAAAACGACGAACACATACACACGCACTCAATATGCACTTTCTCGCAATCAAAATAAAACAAGTGGGAAAGTGCAAAAGCTTCAATCCATCTACGACGGTTTGCAAAATACCCGACCATACCAAAAAGAAAACTGCCACGCCTCCAAAAAGTGGGCGGGATATAAAAATATAACTGTTGATTACTTTATAATAGGTGGTTGCATACATTTCGGCTTAAAACTCCGCCTTTTTAACTAAAAAAATCACTTTTTTTAACGCCACGCCAGCAAAAGTGGGCGGAGGCACATACAATACATACATAAAAATTAGAAAATGCTAGTATCTACAGCTTTTATTACAAAATTTTTTGTCAAGTTTCATATATATATGTATATATATATATGAATATATATACATATATATGTATATATATATATATATATATATGACTGTTTCATAAAACAGTCATTTTAAGCTAAAATCCGTTAAAAAGTGGGCGTGGTCAATGAAAAAGCTAAATTTTTTTGGCTACTTTAAAGACAATTATAAGGCAATGCTACGTACCAAAAATGAATGCGCTAGCGCCATTGTAACATAGCTAAAATTTGCAAAATGTATTTTTTTAAATTAGAGATGGTCGCACATACAGGCCTGTAGTGGGCGTGTCTGTGGGCGGATTCAGCTTATTTTCAAACTTGGTCTGAAGGACTGGACTTCCAACCAACCCACAAAATTTCAGCTCTCTGCCTTAAAATTAAAGGCCTAAAAGTTGTTTACATACGGACGGACGGGCTTGGCTTAATCGATTCTCCTGTCGGTCCCATTCATGTCTCTAAAAGGTCTTAGGAGTCTACGGTGATTATTTCACTGCGTTACAAACAATACATCAAACTTAATATACCCTGGGTCGGGTATAAAAAAATAGTGGAAGGGTTACAATCCGCTTAGGCGAATCGTTGGATACCCCATCCCAATTGACCACTGTCAAGCTCCGAATTGTGTCATAAATCTTGGTTGTTAACTTTCGGTTTCATTTAACTTCAATTGTATTTAGAATTCCCTAATAAAGGGGCGTGGCATCCACCCCTTCTTAATAACATCGTATTTTTGCTTATATTTTTATCAGAAGTGGTATACACGTGTTGATTGCATTTTCATATTAAAAATTTGGTTTATACTTAAAAACGCCCCCAAGAGTGGGCGTGGCGAAAATTTATGCACGTGAGTTGATAGCTTACTCAAATATCTGAGCATTTTATAGTGCAAGTTTTTTGGATTTAAAGCAAATATATCAAAAAAAATCGTTTGTTAGAATGCATATTAAGTATGACCACGCCTACAAGGGGGCGGTATTCGCTTTTTTTTTAAAAGCCAATCACAATACACTTAAGAAAGGATATCGCGTACCAAATTTCAGCTTCCTGCGACAACTTTGATTTTTCAAGCTATTAAGTAAAGTGGGCGTGTCAGTGGGCGGATTTTAAAATTTTTACACTTGTACTGCTTTGGGACTTAGAAAGGACAGATATTAGGTTTCAAGTTCCTAGCTGAAAATTTAAGGTCTAAAAACTACCGACACACGGACGGACGGACATGGCTCATTCGACTAACAATTCGGTCTCGATCATATGCCCTTGAGGTCTTGGGGGTGTACGGTGATTATTTCTCTATGTAACAAACTATGAATCAAACTTAATATACCTCCTATCCCATGGGATGGGGTATAAACATACATATTTACAATTTAACATATTATGCATACAATCAAATAACATTTTATCGGTTTAAATGATTCAATAATTGTTGCACAATAGATTTCACCGACAGACACAAGTCATTCACAATACACTCCACTAATAACAACAACAACTAAAGAAGTAAATATCGGTAAGAATAAATTGAAACCCGACACCGAAACTCACCCTTTAAATTCAGCAACCATTTTGCAAATTCACTCCACGAGTTAAAGTGAAATTAATACTACACGCACCCGATTTAATACGCAATTTTTATACCCGACCCAGGGTATATTAAGTTTGATGTATAATTTGTAACGCAGTAAAATAATCACCGTAGACCCCTAAGACCTTTTAGAAATATAAATGGGACCGACAGGAGAATCGACTAGGCCATGTCCGTCCGTAAGTAAACAACTTTAAGGCCTTAAATTTTAAGACAGAGAGCTGAAATTTTGTGGGTTGGTTGGAAGTCCAGTCCTTCAGATCAAGTTTGAAAATAAGTCGAATCCACCCACAGACACGCCCACTACAGGCCTGTATGTGCGACCATCTCTAATTTAAAAATATACATTTTGCAAATTTTAGCTATGTTACAATGGCGCTAGCGCATTCATTTTTGGTACGTAACATTATCTTATAATTGTCTTTAGCCCTAGAAAGATAAACCTATTTTTTTGTACTGAAAAGATAAACATGCGCCTATGAGGCGCACAATAAGAAAAGTGCGTTTTTGTTACAAAATTAAACAAATATTTCTTTTATTTCTTCATTTTCTTGTTATATAATATATATTATTAATATAATAGTAAAATATATTATTAATTATAGTAAATAAAGTAGCTTTTTATGAGTCCATAACAAAAGGAACAAAAAAGAACATAAAATTGCATATCTTCGGTATTCACATATAAGTTATTATTAAAAAGTGGCATTTGCATTATTTTATCTTGTCATAAAACAAAAACGGTGATACTTACCAAACTGAAACAACCATCTATCGCATGGGTTTATTGACGACTGAGTTGGTTTAAAAGATCAAGTCTGTACGAACGACAGTCAAAAGAAGAAAGCAAAAAATATGTTTCGCTGGCGCCTCTGAGGCGCAGTTTATCTTTCTGGGGTTAAGGTACCAAAAAAATATAGCTTTTTCATTGACCACGCCCACTTTTTAAGCGATTTTAGCTCAAAATGACTGTTTTTCAATAAAAATATATGAAATTTGACAAAAAATTTTATGACAAAAGCTGTAGATATTAGCATTTTCTAACTTTTATGTATATATTGTATGTGCCTCTGCCCACTTTTGTGGGCGTGGCGCTAAAAAAAAGTGATTTTTTTAGTTGAAAAGGCGGAGTTTTAGGCCGAAATGTATGCAACCACCTATAGTATAAAGCATTCAACTGTTATATTTTTATATCTCGCCCACAGGCGTAGCAGTTTTCTTTTTGGTATGGTCGGGTATTTTGGAATCCGTCGTAGATGGATTGAAGCTTTTGCATACCCACTGTTGCACTTTCCCACTTGTTTCGATTAAATAATTAATCGCGGCGTTGCGCATCGACGTCAACGCAAATTAGCTTATTTACCCTACGTATCGTCACAATTTATGCTTTCTCGTTTTTGTCATCGTGTGTTGTCCTTTTCTTGTCTACTAATAAATCTCTACCCAAAAGTCGAAACCGAAAACCAAAACAGAGGAAACGGAGAATGGCAGAGATGAAAAGACATTGGGACAAACGAAAACTTCGACAGCGCCAGTATGCAGTGAGGCGAATTGCGCATTTAAGAACTTCGTTCACGGCCGGGGACAATGTTGATGCGGTAAATACATATGTAATCGTTTAAATCTATTCTATTTATTATGTATCATTAAAGTATAATGAATATACAACTCAAACTTAGTAACTGATTAAGCTCAAGTGTAAGATACTTAATTTGTTTTTCAATGATTAAAATGTCACTATTCATGTGGCTTAATTTGGACGCTTTGATCTATCCTAATTCTTATTGGTTATTTGCTAATTGATACAAGTGTGGAATGAAGACAATTTATAACGTGCGTGCGATCGTTTTATTTTCTTATCGGAATTTATCAATTTACAGAGAGTGTGTGATTACAGACAAAACAACATCAAACTTTTTTTTAAATTAGAGCTGGTCGCGCATATAAGCCTGTAGTGGTCATGTCTGTGGGCGGATTCAGCTAATCTTCAAACTTGATCTGAAAGACCGGACTTCCAGCTAACCCACCAAATTTCAGCCTCTACCTTAAAATTTAAGGCCTTAAGGCTTGTTTACATACGGACGGACGGACATGGCTTAATTGATACTCCTGCCGGTCCCATTCATATCTCTAAAAGGTCATAGGGGTCTACGGTGATTATTTCACTGCGTTACAAACTATGCATCAAACTTAATATACCCTGGGTCGGGTATAAAAAATCAGCAGGTCAGGTAAACGAGACTTCATTCCAGATTTCGTTTATAAAAAGTTTCTAGCCACGTCCGCCTTCGATTTTTCAAAAATATTGAATTTTAATCAAACAAGTGAGTAAGTGCAAGAGTTTATCTGTGGCAAACTTCTATATACCCGACCCCATATACCATGTAACACCAAATCATAAAGTTTCTTGGCCCCATTTCATATATTATTTGTGTAGGTCACGTCCCCAATAAAGGACATGGCTTTAAAATTAAGATCAATCAATTGTTATTTCGTTAGACTCATGAGAAAATACGCTTAAAGCGAAAGCTATTTCAGAAAAAACAGTTGCTTCCTAAAAACGCTCTAAAAAGTGGACAGAGCTCAAAACTTTGTGTGGCGTAAACTAATAAGTAAAGTAATACCTTTAATATTTGTCGTTTAATTTTTTCGATTTGGAGTCATTTTTCCGAAAAATCGGGTTTTTAAAAATCTAACATGTTAAAAGTGGGCATGGTCGATATTGTGGGCGGTCCAATTATTGGCCTAGTGAAAGGTCTGGGGCCAATATTGCTGAGTACCAAATTTTAAGTTTCTGTGCCTTGTCTAACTTCACTACATTGAAGGCTGTAGTGGGCTTTTTCACACTTTGTCTGTGCCCCTTTCGGGTAGGGGGTTAGAATATATCCGAGCTAAGGCAAGCCCTATCCACCCTACGTATGCCGAGCGCGTAGCGCATACCAAAGATGATATAACAAAAAGATGACAAAACAAAAGATAATACTACCCCGGGTGGCAATCCAGTTTCAATGGCAAATCTACCCTCTGGGGAGGTAGGCTCTACAGATTCTAGGGAGAGCCATTTATTGCTTATAAATCAATTTTTGAAAAAAATCAAGGGTACTTCGATCTCCACAAGCTGGATCGCAGGTCTCCGGGAAAGGAAGTCAGCCGGTTAACCAGGACTCAGCGAAAATTAAATGCTTTGAAGCGGAAAAGAATGAACTCCGTGCTAAGCTAAATGAAATGGAACGCCTCTACCAAGAGCTTAAAAGCGAAGTAGATTCGTTACGTAAAGAAAACGAAGCCTTAAGGAACCCCCGTGGTACTATAGAATGCGAGGAAACGCCGAAACGCCAATATGAATACCAGACCAATGAGAAAGAGCTTGCACGCGAAATGCATCCGGTCTTAAGGAAAAGGCTTACCAAGAAACGAAAGGCCGGTTCTTCACCCGAAGTAGAAACCGTGCAGCAAAAAGAAGAAACACCAGTATCAAAAAAAGCGACAGGAATACCCCAAGAAAAAAACCGTCGACCACCTGCAATAAATATCGTTGGGATCGCGGACTACGGAAAGTTGCGAAACATCATTAAAAATATGTTTGGAATGAAAAATAACTTAATATCACTTCGGAACAACGTATGCGTTAACGTCGATGACTCTGATGCCTATCGGTCACTGTCACAAAAGTTGAATTTAGAGAAAATCTAATGGTTTACTTATGAAAATCACCTTGAAAAGCCGCTGCGGGTTATCGCGAGGGGACTACACCCATCCTGTACCAAGGACGAAATAATACAAGACGTTCAAGCCTAAGGTTTTAAAGTTCTTGACGCCGTGAACGTAATAAAGAAAGAGAAGCAACGTACTGACGAAGGCAAATATTGCGATGTTATCCGACGCGGCCCTCCAAGGAAAAATATTGGAAATAAGGGCCCAAGGTCAAAAACCTGCTAAAGCAGATAAGCCAAAAATCCCTAAGTCAACAAGGGGTACGGAATTGATTAAAGGCAAAATTCAAAATGCGCAGGAAAACGTCGCTGGTACAAGTTCCCACCGGAGTCCAAAAGGAGAATCCACACTTGTTGGTTCAAGATCGTACGCTCAAGTCGCATGACGTGAAAGTAAACAACAACCGGCCGCATCAGATTCGGTCTCTCAAATTCTAAGCATGATTCTAGAAAAGCTTGAGCAACAGATGAAACTGAATCAGGTAATATTCAACAAATTGAGCGAGCTCGAGTTTAAACCTCGAAGAGCACATAATAAAAAATCATGAATATGGGAAAGTCAATCAAAATTATTACATGGAATGCCTTTGCAAAAAATTGACGAACTAGAAGTATTCCTACGTAAGAATAATGTAGACATATGCCTGATTTCAGAAACCCACTTTAAAAAGGGTTCGACACGCAAAATAAAAGGTTACATCGACCTTCACGTGCATCATCCTTCAGAAAATTCGAGAGATGGATTCTCTCTATACATTAAAGACTGCATTAAGCACTCCAAAAACGAAGAAATAAAACTTGACTCTATGAAATTTACCGCAGTCTCTGTAAATTTAAGTCACATAGATGACAACATCGCGACGAGCTATTTTTCACCGCAGTATCGGCTGGCAGATGAAGATCTTGCTCTGCTCTTTGATTCACTTGGGTCAAACTTTATCATCGCCGGGGACTTTAACGCGAAAAATACTTTTTGGGGCTCACAGCGTAATTCAACAAGAGGCAGGGTCCTCTTTAAAGCAAGAACAAAACGCGGCGTGGTCTTCTTATCGACGGGAAAGCCAACATATTGGCCAACCGACAGAAATAAAATACCTGATCTCGTTGACTTCCTTATCGCCAAGGGGGTACCGCGTTACCTTACGAACGTAGAAGAACGCTTTGATCTCTGTTCAGATCACTCGGCAGTTCTTTTAAAAATCGGCGGAAGCCTAGCGAAAAAGGAAAGCCCGCCTAGATTAAGTAACAATAATACCGCCTGGGACGGCTTTAGAAAATGCTGTAGACAAAACATAGCTTTGATTGTACCACTCAAAACGCCACTTGAAATAAAAGACGAAATGGAAGAACTCGTGAGAGTTATTCAGAGCGCTGCGTGGAATAACACTTCTTTTCGGAGATCCGAATTATCGAACAGGGGGACAATATATCCGCGAGAAATAGAAGAGCTAATATGCGAAAAGAGGAGAGAGCGCAAGAGATGGCAACGTTCGCGAGCACCCCCGGATAAGACCAAACGTTCAAACCAATTGACGGGGAACCGTTGGTCGAGGAGCTCAATCCTTATGCCTTACATGATAATTATAGAATACAAACCGTGTCATTGGCTGAACTTCGTCAAACGGTAAATAATCTGAAAAACAACAAAGCCCCTGGCTACGACTTAATTACGAGCGAAATTCTAAAGGAGCTACCGAAAAAAGTTCTGGTCAAGTTGCTCTATATCATTAACGCATCCATGAGAATTTTATAAGTTCCGAGGCAATGGAAAGTGGCCGAGGTCATAATGGTTTCAAAACCAGGAAAATTTCCGAAAGACCTATTTCGCTACTGTGCCCACGGAAAAAAAAAAAAAAATTTCGCTACTGCCTATAATATCTAAAGTATCCGAGAAACTGTTGCTTAAAAGGTTGCAACAATTCATTGAAGAAACACGATTGATTCTGGATCACCAATTTGGATTAAGAAAAAAGCGCTCAACAATCGACTACTTCTATCGAATAACAAACGAAATCGAAAAAGCTCTGGAAGCAAAAAAGATATGTAGTTACTAGCACTTTTCTCGACGTATCGCAAGCCTTCGACAAGGTATGGCACGAAGGCCTGAAGTACAAGTTAAGGCTAAGCTTACCAGAAAAACTCTATAGAATCTTAGAGTCTTACCTTGAAGACAGAATCTTTCGCGTAAGGTACCAAAATGAGTACTCGGAATTCAAAGAGGGAAGGAAGCGTTCTCGGCCCAGTATTATTTTTGCTTTATACAAGAGACATACCCCACGATGAGGGAACAATTTTAGCTACGTTTGCTGACGACGCTGCTATTCTCGCTATTGTTACGACAGTTGAATTATCAACAGGGGAACTTCAGCGCTCTTCAGACAAAATATGCGACTGGACGAAGAGCTGGCGAGTCGTCCTTAACGAGACTAAGTCAACGCATGTTAGCTTTATTATAACATTATATTTATACACGATCGAGGGTATATTAATTTTAATGCATAGCTTGTAACACAGTGAAATAATCACCGTAGACCCCTAAGACCTTTTAAATATATGATCAAGACCGACAGGTGAGTCGTTTAAGCCATGCCCGTCTGCCCGTCTGTACGTATGTGTGAAGTTTTTAGGTCTTTGAAATTGAGCTAGGACGCTTAAACTTGAAGTATATCTTGGTTCTTATTTTTTTCAGACAAAGTGTGAAAATTAGTTAAATTCGCCGACGGCCACGCCCACTACTGGCTTCAATGTAAGACAAGCTCTACTTAAAATTTTCTTTAAAAATGCTTTTTGGTCAAGTTAGACAAGCGTGGGAGTTCAAATTGTGGTATAGAGCAATAATGGCCCAAAAACTCTTAGAGGGCAAAAATTGGACTGCCCACAATATCGACCATGCCCACTTTTACCATATTAGATCTTTAAAAACCCGATTAAATTAATGCGCTAAAATTAATGCGCTAGCGCCATTGTAACATAGCTTAAATGTGCAATATGTATTTTTTTAAATTAGAGATGGTCGCACATACAGGCCTGTAGTGGGCGTGTCTGTGGGCGGATTCAGCTTATTTTCAAACTTGATCTGAAGGACTGGACTTCCAATCAACCCACAAAATTTCAGCTCTCTGTCTTAAAATTAAAGGCCTACAAGTTGTTTACATACGGACGGACGGACGGACGGACATGGCTTAATCGATTCTCCTGTCGGCTTTAAATTTTTAGGCAGAGAGCTGAAATTTTGTGGGTTGGTTGGAAGTTCAGTCCTTCAGATCAAGTTTGAAAATAAGCTGAATCTGCCCACAGACATGCCCACTACAGGCCTGTATGTGCGACCATCTCTATTTAAAAAAAATACATTTGGCAAATTTTATCTATGTTACAATGGCGCTAGCGCATTCATTTTTGGTACGTAACATTGCCTTATAATTGTCTTTAAGGTAACCAAAAAATTTTAACTTTTTCATTGACCACGCCCACTTTTTAAGGGATTTTAGCTTAAAATTACTGTTTCTCAATAAATATATATGAAATTTGACAAAAAATTTTATGACAAAAGCTGTAGATATTTACATTTTCTTACTTTTATGTTTACATTGTATGTGCCTCCGTCCACTTTTGTGGGCGTGTCGTTAAAAAGAGCGATTTTTTTAGCTAAAAAGGCGGAGTTTTAAGTCGAAATGTATGCAACCACCTAGTATAAAGCATTCAACAGTTATATTTTTGTATCCCGCCCACTTTTTGGAGGCGTGGCAGTTTTCTTTTTGGTATGGTCGGGTTTTTTGCAATCCATCGTAGATGGATTGAAGCTTTTGCATGAAGGAAGCGTTTTTGAAGGAAGCGTTCTCGGCCCAGTATTATTTTTGCTTTATACAAGAGACATACCCCACGATGAGGGAACAATTTTAGCTACGTTTGCTGACGACGCTGCTATTCTCGCTATTGTTACGACAGTTGAATTATCAACAGGGGAACTTCAGCGCTCTTCAGACAAAATATGCGACTGGACGAAGAGCTGGCGAGTCGTCCTTAACGAGACTAAGTCAACGCATGTTAGCTTTATTATAACATTATATTTATACACGATCGAGGGTATATTAATTTTAATGCATAGCTTGTAACACAGTGAAATAATCACCGTAGACCCCTAAGACCTTTTAAATATATGATCAAGACCGACAGGTGAGTCGTTTAAGCCATGCCCGTCTGCCCGTCTGTACGTATGTGTGAAGTTTTTAGGTCTTTGAAATTGAGCTAGGACGCTTAAACTTGAAGTATATCTTGGTTCTTATTTTTTTCAGACAAAGTGTGAAAATTAGTTAAATTCGCCGACGGCCACGCCCACTACTGGCTTCAATGTAAGACAAGCTCTACTTAAAATTTTCTTTAAAAATGCTTTTTGGTCAAGTTAGACAAGCGTGGGAGTTCAAATTGTGGTATAGAGCAATAATGGCCCAAAAACTCTTAGAGGGCAAAAATTGGACTGCCCACAATATCGACCATGCCCACTTTTACCATATTAGATCTTTAAAAACCCGATTAAATTAATGCGCTAAAATTAATGCGCTAGCGCCATTGTAACATAGCTTAAATGTGCAATATGTATTTTTTTAAATTAGAGATGGTCGCACATACAGGCCTGTAGTGGGCGTGTCTGTGGGCGGATTCAGCTTATTTTCAAACTTGATCTGAAGGACTGGACTTCCAATCAACCCACAAAATTTCAGCTCTCTGTCTTAAAATTAAAGGCCTACAAGTTGTTTACATACGGACGGACGGACGGACGGACATGGCTTAATCGATTCTCCTGTCGGCTTTAAATTTTTAGGCAGAGAGCTGAAATTTTGTGGGTTGGTTGGAAGTTCAGTCCTTCAGATCAAGTTTGAAAATAAGCTGAATCTGCCCACAGACATGCCCACTACAGGCCTGTATGTGCGACCATCTCTATTTAAAAAAAATACATTTGGCAAATTTTATCTATGTTACAATGGCGCTAGCGCATTCATTTTTGGTACGTAACATTGCCTTATAATTGTCTTTAAGGTAACCAAAAAATTTTAACTTTTTCATTGACCACGCCCACTTTTTAAGGGATTTTAGCTTAAAATTACTGTTTCTCAATAAATATATATGAAATTTGACAAAAAATTTTATGACAAAAGCTGTAGATATTTACATTTTCTTACTTTTATGTTTACATTGTATGTGCCTCCGTCCACTTTTGTGGGCGTGTCGTTAAAAAGAGCGATTTTTTTAGCTAAAAAGGCGGAGTTTTAAGTCGAAATGTATGCAACCACCTAGTATAAAGCATTCAACAGTTATATTTTTGTATCCCGCCCACTTTTTGGAGGCGTGGCAGTTTTCTTTTTGGTATGGTCGGGTTTTTTGCAATCCATCGTAGATGGATTGAAGCTTTTGCATACCCACTGTTGCACTTTCCAACTTGTTTTGATTAAATAATTAATCGATGTCAACGATGTCAACGCAAATTAGCTTTTTAGACCTTGGGTGTACATAGCTATGTACATAAGAGCGCAACAATAGATAAGCAAAAAATGTTTTCTCGTTTTTGTCATCATGTGTTGTCCTTTTCTGTCTACTAATAAATCTCTACCCAATAGTCGAAACCGAAAACCAAAACAGAGGAAACGGAGAATGGCAGAGATGAAAAGACAGTGGGACAAACGAAAACTTCGACAGCGCCCGTATGCAGTGAGGCGAATAGCGCATTTGAGAACTTCGTTCACGGCCGGGGAGAATGTTGATGCAGTGAAAACTGATTAAGCTCAAGTATAAGATAATTAATTTGTTATTCAATGATTAAAATGTCACTATTCATGTGGCTTAATTTGGGCGCTTTGATCTATCCTAATTGTTTTTGGTTTTTTGCTAATTGATACAAGTGTGGAATAAAGACAATTTATAACGTGTATGCGATCGTTTTATTTTCTTTTCGGAATTATTCAATTTACAGAGAGTGTGTGATTACAGACAAAACAACATCAAACTTAATATACACTGGGTCGGGTATAAAAATGAATCCGCTAGCGCCATTGTAACATAGCTAAAGTTTGCAAAAAGTATTTTTTTAAATTAGAGCTGGTCGCGCATATAAGCCTGTAGTGGGCATGTCTGTGGGCGGACTCAGCTAATCTTCAAACTTGATCTGAAAGACTGGACTTCCAGCTAACCCACCAAATTTCAGCCTCTACCTTAAAATTTAAGGCCTAAGGGCTTGTTTACATACGGACGGATGGACGGACGGACGGACGGACATGGTTTAATTGATACTCCTGCCGGTCCCATTCATATCTCTAAAAGGTCATAGGGGTCTACGGTGACTATTTCACTGCGTTACAAACTATACATCAAACTTAATATACCCTGCAGTGAACCAAAAAGGTTCATCATATTGACAACAAAGTTCGTCATTTTGAAGAAAAAAGTTGTCGTTTTTGAGCCAATGATCGCGATTGTCAATATAAAGAAAGTCTGTTCATCAAATTTAATCGGTTGTCAATATGACGAAGACGGTTTCAATATGACAATCTTAATTGTTGATGTGAAAACCGCAATCGTCAATGTGATGAATGCTTTCCTCATATTGAAGGTTTCGGTTTTCATATTGAAAAACGAAGTTGTCAATGCGATTATCACAGTTGTCGAACTATTGGCCACAGTACTCGGATCGTTGATGGGATAAAGGCGATTAAATGAAAAAACTTGCAGTAATCGGAAACTTAATTTGGACTCAACTCCAAAATTCTTTTGCATTCTTCCGCTTGCGATTCCATTTGAAACCAAATAATCACTGAAAACGAATAATAATTAAAAAAAACAGGCAAAAGCAAATCGATATATTTTTATCTTTATTTTTTTCATTTTGAAATCTACAATAAATGTAGCTAAAAAAAATTAACCTAAAAAAAAAAATTTAGAAATCTGAAAGGAAAACCAAAAGAAAATTTAAAAAACTGAAAAGAAAAAAATTAGATAATTTAAACATATTTTTTAATATTAATGTTATTTAAAATTAACATCCAAATAAAAATCTGTGAAAAAAAAATACAAAAACAGAACATAAAAACTGAAAAGAAAAAAAATACAGAAAAGTTAAATCACAAATAGCAATATGTATATTGGGTATAATATAAATAAACATTTGCTAATGGACACTTACATAAAGTTGCGTTTTTATAATCAAAGCAGCTTTCACAATACTATTATTTATGAAGCCCGTTGCGAGTATTCATATTTAATCGAGATATTCAAATTGACAATCTTAGTAGTCAAATTGACTATTCCGATTGTTAATATCACAATTACGTTCTTCAGCTGCAATTCGCCTCACGACTTGAACATTTGATGAACTTTAGTTGTCATATTGAAAACCGAAAATTGACAAGCGGACAGTTATCATATTGACAATTTGGTTGTTAAACGTCTCCAATGCCACCGAAAGTTTTGCGTCATATTAACAATTTTCTTCGTCAATGTGACAATTTCTGGTTAACAACTGGCGATTGTCAATATGACAACCAATAATTTTTTCAGTGTGGGTCGGGTATAAAAAATCAGCAGGTCAGGTAAACGAGACTTCATTCCAGATCACGTTTAAAGAATGTTTTTAGCCACGTCCGCCTTTTAGGGGTCGATTTTTCAAAAATATTGAATTTTAATGAAACAAGTGAGTAAGTGCAAGAGTTTATCGGTGACAAACAAAAATACGTTAAAAGCAAAAATTATTTCAGAAAAAACAGTTGTTTCCTAAGAACGACCCTAAAAAATGGGCAGAGCTCAAAACTTTATGTGGCGTTAACTTAGCAAATAGTCATACCTTTAATATTTGTCGTTTAATTTTTTCGATTTGGAGTCATTTTTTCCGAGAAAACAGGTTTTTGAAGATCCAACATGTTAAAAGTGGGCATGGCCGATATTGTGGGCGGTCCAATTTTTGGCCTTGTGAAAGGTCTTGGGCCAATATTCCAATATTGCTCAGTACCAAAATTTAAGTTCCTGTGCCTTGTCTAACTTCACCACATTGAAAGCTGTAGTCGGCTTTTTCACAGTTTGTCTGTGCCCCTTTTGGGTAGGGGTTAGAATTTACCCGAGGTAAGGCAAGCCTGTCGTAAGAGGCGACTAAAATCCACCCTCCGTATGCCGCGCGCGTAGCGCATACGAAAGATGATATTACAAAAAGATGACAAAACAAAAGATAATACTACCCCGGGTGGCAATCCAGTTTCACTTGCAAATCTACCCTCTGGGGAGGTAGGCTCTACGGATTCTAGGGAGAGCCATTTATTGTTTATAAATCAGTTTTTGAAAAAATCAAGGGTACCTCGATCTCTACCAGCTGGATCGAAGGTCTCAGGGAAAGGAAGTCCGCTGGTTAATCAGGACTCAGCGAAAATTAAATGCTTTGAAGCGGAAAACAATGAACTCCGTGCTAAGCTAAATGAAATGGAACGCCTCTACCACGAGCTTAAAAGCGAAGTAGATTCGTTACGAAAAGAAAACGAAGCCTTAAGTAACCCCCGTGGTACTATAGAATGCGAGGAAATGCCGAAACGTCAATATGAATACCAGACGAACGAGGAAGAGCTTGCACGCGAAACGAACCCGGTCTTAAGGAAAAGGCTTAGCAAGAAACGAAAGGCCGGTTCTTCACCCGAAGTAGAAACCGTGCAGCAAAAAGAAGAAACACCAGTCGTATCAAAAAAAGCGGCAGGAATACCCCAAGAAAAAAACCGTCGACCACCTGCAATAAATATCGTTGATATTGCGGACTATGGAAAGTTGCGAAACATCATTAAAAATACGCTTGGAACGAAACATAACTTAACATCACTTTGGAACAACGTATGCAAGGTTAACGTCGATGACTCTGATGCCTATCGGTCACTGTCATAAAAGTTGAATTAAAAAAAAAAAATTCAATAATTTACTTTTGAAAATCACCTCGAAAAGCCGCTGAAGGTTATCGCGAGGGGACTTTACCCGCCCTGTACCAAGGAAAAAATAATACATGACGTTCAAGCCCAAGGCTTAAAAGTTCTTGACACCGTGAACATAATAATGGAAGAGAAGCAACGTACGGACGAAGGCAAAGATTGCGATGTTATCCGAAGCGGCCCTCCAAAGAAAAATATTGAAAATAAGGGCCCAAGCCTAAAACCTGCTAAAGAAGATTAGCCAAAAACCCCTAAGTCAACAAGGAGTACGGGATTGATTAAAGGCAAAACTTAAAATGCGCAGGAAAACGTCGCTGGTCCAAGTTCCCACCGGAGTCCAAAAGGAGAATCCACTTTTGTTTGTTCAAGATCGTACGCTCAAGTCGCGTCACGTGAATGTAAGCAACAACCGGCCGCATCAGATTCGGTCTCTCAAATTTAAGGCATGATTCTAGAAAAGTTTGAGCAACAGACGAAACTTTATCGGGTAATATTCAACAAATTGAGCAAGCTCGGGTTTAAACCTCGAAAAGCATATAATAAAAAATCACGAATATGGGAAAGTCAATAAAAATAATTACATGGAATGCAAACGGCCTTTTGCAAAAAATTTACGAACTAGAAGTATTCCTACGGAAGAATAATGTAGACATATGCCTGATTTCGGAAACCCACTTTAAAAAGGGTTCGGCACGCAAAATAAAAGGTTACATCGACTATCACGTGCATCATCCTTCAGAAAATTCAGAGGTGGATTCTCTCTCTACATTAAAGACTGCATTAAGCACTCCAAAAACGAAGAAATAGAACTTGACTCTATGAAAATAACCAAAGTCTCTGTAAATTTAAGTCACATAGATTACAACATCGCGACGAGCTATTTTCCACCGCAGTATCGGCTGGCAGATGAATGATGATGATCTTGCTCTGCTCTTTGATGCACTTGGGTCAAACTTTATCATCGGTGGGGAAGCGAAAAATACTTTTTGGGGCTCACAGCGCAATTCAACAAGAAGCAGAGTCCTTCAAACGCGACGTGGTCTTCTTATCGACGGGAAAGCCAACATATTGGCCAACCGACAGAAATAAAATACCTGATCTCGTCGACTTCTTTATCGCCAAGGGGGAAACTCGTTACCTTACGAACGTAGAAGAACGCTTTGAACTCTGTTCAAATCACTCGGCAGTTCTTTTGAAAATCGGCGTAAGCCTAGCGAAAAAGGAAAGACCGCCTAGATTAAGTAACAATAATACCACCTGGGACGGCTTTAGAAAATGCTGTAGAGAAAACATAGCTTTGAATGTACCACTCAAAACGCCACTTGAAATAAAAGACTAAATAGAAAACTAGTGAGAGTTATTCAGAGCGCTGCGTGGAATAACACTTCTTTTCGGAGATCCAAATTATCGAACAGCGGACCAATATATCCGCGAGAAATAGTGTAGGGAATAGCGCCAGTGTACGCTTATACTTGCCTTTACGTTCCTCTTACCCGATACTCGATAGCAGGCACCCATTTATCTTCATACAAAGTATTCACATACATCGACTAAGCATTAAGTCTTTAAAGACCAAAGTCATTAAAGACAATCCGTCAGTCACCCCAGCACACGTACCATACTTACATACATATTTCGGTACCCACTCACTATAAGCGATCGTACATTCCCAACAGAATGTATGGGATCACATATCAACAGGCAAAGCCGGCAGTATATCGCCACAGGTTTTGTTTACGTTGATTTGTTCCAAGCATAGTACGATACACGCTTTCTATGTTTATGAATGAGTCAGGGTCAAATATCCGAAATGGTACGACAAGTGCATGAGGGCATGTGACCAAATAGGGAACACTGAACGGTGGCGCCGATGCGCTGACTCGACGAATATAGGTCAAGTATAGTCAAGTCAAGTATACACTGGTAAAGCATAGCCAATGCTTTATGATGACCAATGCATTATATACGGGTTCAAATATCGAAGGGTGCAAATCGATGACGCTGCAATATCAAGTATGGATTGGGGTTCGGACTTGGAAGTAGATCAAAAACGCAGTAGATTTTATTTGTATAAATACCGATGCAACCCAAGAATAAATGTCTCTTTTGCTATCAAGCTACTAAAGAAACCACATCTCTTTTAATACAACCAATAGAGCTTGGGCTCTGGTAACCGTTCTTTTACAGCTATCTTCGAAATCATTTCTACTCACCAACATAGCGATTAACTCGCTGGTTTATTACAGCTAGCCCAGAAGAACCTAGTCGAGCGACACCACATGGCGACCGTGACAGGACCCCACGGAGAAGACTGTCAAGGAGAAGTACTAAAGGCCCCGCCAACACCCGCATACATCCTCGCTTAAGCGAAAGGACACCTGGCCCGAGCAAACGCCCTGCTCCAGGCCAATACCGAACTACCCAGCCAACAGGAGGCCCAATCAACTGAGGGACCCCAGCGGCTAACAATAATGAAATTTTTTTTTAACATAGAAAAAAAAAAATTTTCCCTGATTTGTGGATAACATATATTTCTATTTAACCGTTGAACATTCAAACTCAAATCTGAATGAAAAAAAAGGAAAGAATTCTCAAATTCAAAAGAGAATTAATTTAAATATATTTCTCTCTGACCGTTGCATATGTAAAGGTAAAATTTCTTTAGGGAAAATATAGCATGGGGAAAACCCAATCCAAAGTAGAGGAGGTGATCGTTAACAATAACGGGCCTCAACAAAATTCTTCCTTAGAAACTACCCATTACGGTGTAGATTTCTCTATTGTGTTTGCCACACTGATAATATTTCTCGTCCTAAAATATGCGTACGATTTTCTGACCAAGAAATTTCGCAACCATATCCGCCAGCAAGTGAGAAGAAGTCAAATTATCCATAGGCGAGTATCAGTTTAAATTAAAACCTTAATAAAGAGCTTTAGTTATTTCTATGGACGAGCTATTAGAAGTACTAGAAAAATTTCAAAATATATTAGGAAATTTAAAAAAAGATGGACCTAATAGAGCTAGGACTAGAGAGTCAGCCAATAGAAAAATAGCAGAGATAGAAAAATTATATAAGAGAACAGACGAGATAGCGCAGGCAATAACCGACGAAAAACTAACATTAGAGGCAGCAGCTGATATACAAACTGCATATGAGCGTATAGAGCAGTACAAGACCGAAGCTTTAGCTAGGATCAAATCAAGTATAAGAGAAGAAAAGGTTGACATACCCATCCCAATCAAAACTTGCACAATGCCTGACGACTTCAGCTTTAACACAGCTCAAAAGCTTCCGACACTGACGTGTGAACAAGATAGCACACGATCAGAAAATCTTCGCGATTTCCTTAATAGCATAGAATTTTACCATGACACACTGTCAACCACCGCTCAAGCCACACTCATCAAGTTTATCTTTAAATGCGAATTTCAAGGCAAAGCTATTACCGAGCTAGGAGCTACTAAAGTCGAAAAGTTTGATGAATTAAAAAGGGCCTTCTTGGAAAAATGTGGAACAAGAGAAACCCTTGAAACGATTCAGACGAAGCCGCACCTACCAAGGTAACCGTCCAGCCAGGGAATTCGTAAAAGATATCGAATCCCTCGTCACTAAAATGACGGAACTGGAAATATCAGTTCATGGCGAGGAGGCAAGAGCAACGCTCACTGCCGCCAATGACCGAAGAGGACTAGCTTTCCTGAAGAAAGGAGTTAACGACCGTCTAAGAATCGTGTTAGACAGTGCTAGGCATACGACTTTAACAAGCGCATCACAACACCTGCTAGAAGTCGATCAAACCTCGACAGAATAGACACCGATCAATTAAAACAACTACAAATATATGTCATGACCAGGTCACGATCCAAGGCAAACAAGGTACAAAAGGAATCAACAGAAACAAAGGATGAGGAAGAAATAGATAAATATAACAAAATTACAGAGTTATTGAAACCACCAGAAAATGGACAGCAGATAGTTGAGCTAAAAATATGTAATAGTTTCGAGGACGATGAGTATCGAATAAATGATACGACATTACTTCTGGGACCCAACGAAGTTTTGGCATATCTCCCAGAGATGAATTTAATACTCCTAAATAAGCCCAGGATAAGCACTACAGCCCGATCGACATCATTTGGCAAAATGTTGTTGAGGGACGTGCAGGAACCTTGTGAACTGTTAGATATCTCCAAGGATAGAGCTCTATCGACTTCAATTGTCAAATTGATGTCGGGGGACGTGCAAAGTATCTGCGGACCCCTAGCCATTGAAAAATTATACATAACTAAAGAAGAATTAAGAAAACTCGCAGACGGCCGTCGAGAATATAAAATTCCCGAGTTACAGAAAAATTTAGGAGAAATGTTTAAAGAAAGTAATATAAAGGTGCACCTCATAGATAAATGTAAAGAGATTACCGATCCTCAGGAAAAGAAACTACTGCTCAACGATTATCATATATTACCAACAAGTGGACATGCAGGAATAAACCGCATGCTAAAAACCATAAGAAAGAAATACTTCTGGACAGGAATGCAGAACGATGTGACGACATTTGTGAAGCATTGCCCTATATGTCAAAAGAATAAATATATAACACCCAAGAAACAACCAATGGAAATAACCTCAACCGCCGATACAAGTTTTGAAAAAATTTATCTTGACTTGGTTGGTCCTCTAGATGAGTCGGTAAACGGATATAAATACATACTTACCCTACAAGACGAACTTACAAAATTCACAGAAGCTATACCTCTTGAAAACAAAGAAGCTAGCACTGTAGCCAAAGGACTTGTAGAAGGATTTATCCTTAAATATGGAGTTCCCATAACAATAGCTTCAGACCAGGGAACAGAGTTTATAAATAAAATCTTTAAAGATATGTGTAAATTACTGAAGATAGAACAGCTACAGTCCACTGCTTACCATCATGAAAGTATAGGAGCATTAGAAAATTCCCACAAAGTTCTCGGAGCATACCTCAGGTGTTACGTGTCCGAAAAACATACGGACTGGTGTAACTGGTTACCATACTATTTCTTCTGTTATAACACTTCAATACATTCGGAAACAGGGTATACACCGTTTGAATTAGTATTCGGAAGGCAATGCAAATTGCCGACCAATCTAACAAAACAGGTAGACCCAGATATAACTACGAAGACTACGTAATAGATTTGAAACAGAAATTACAAGTAGCCCACCGAGATGCTAGAGATCAGTTAGTCGAAAAGAAGAAAATAAGGAAAAATGCGTACGATACGAAAGCTAAGAGTAAGCAAGCTAGTTTTGAAGTAGGTACTTTAGTACTGTTGAGAAACGAAAATCGTAGGAAGTTAGACCCAATCTATATAGGACCATACGAAGTATTATCAGAGGAAGGCGTGAATTGTGAAATAAAATACGAAGGAAAAAGGACTAAAGTCCACAAAAACAGGCTAAAGAAATTTTACATATATATATTACGGCAATTTCTAGAAGCTTTTGCCGATATTGACGAATTTGAATAAACTTTTTCTTAAAAAAAAAGGGGGGAGAGACCCTACATACACATGTATATATAAAATAAGTTCACCCTACTTATTAAGTAATTTTAAAATTAAAAGAAGAAAGCATTAAATTGTTGCTATTAATTAACGAATATTTAAACTAAAGTATGGTTAAATAACTTTGAATAAATTTGCACGGCGGATTTGGTTGGAAGATACTTACATGCTATCTAAAAGAAGCAATTGCTTTTCGTAATTTGTATCAGTCTCCGTGAGCTAAATCAGCAAACCAAAATCAGATCTATCCACGAAGAAATCCCTTTTGTTCCGTTTTAAGCTAAACCAAAAGCCCATAAGTATAGATGACAAAGAAATCACAATCTTTTCTTTTGTTATTATTACAAATTAAATTAACCAAAAAAAAAAAAAAAACTTATATAAGCACTAATTATTAATTAACTTTCGCGGTCCTATCAATCAACGGCAGACGGCTCTAAGCCATGTTGTATACTACTTTTTGTAAACTTCTTTTTGTAAAACTTATCGAAATGAAAATAAAAAGTTTTTTGAATTGAATTGAATTGAATTGAATAAATTTGCTCAATCAATTATAAGTACTTAAGTTGTAATACATAAAATTAAAACTTAAATAAAAAAAAAATAAAAAAAAAATCTTAGTACGTAGAAAATTAATTGTAAAGCTACTAAAATTCATTAGGAAATAAGAAAATCAATTTATGTCTATCAATGTTGTAAAATTGTTGTTAGAAATTGAGACAACCATATATCCAGAAACTAAAACCCATATAATACAAAAAAAATTGATAGATTGTTCATGTTAATGTAAACCTAAAAGAAGAAATCAAATATGTAACTTGAAAACAATGTTTATTCCCAAATGTACAAGCGGCACAGAAAAAGCAGAATTCTCGCTACTCCAAGAATTCTCCTTTTCCTCCTAGAAGGGTGGTGTAGGGAATAGCGCCAGTGTACGCTTATACTTGCCTTTACGTTCCTCTTACCCGATACTCGATAGCAGGCACCCATTTATCTTCATACAAAGTATTCACATACATCGACTAAGCATTAAGTCATTAAAGACCAAAGTCATTAAAGACCAACAATCCGTCAGTCACCCCAGCACACGTACCATACTTACATACATATTTCGGTACCCACTCACTATAAGCGATCGTACATTCCCAACAGAATGTATGGGATCACATATCAACAGGCAAAGCCGGCAGTATATCGCCACAGGTTTTGTTTACGTTGATTTGTTCCAAGCATAGCACGATACACGCTTTCTATGTTTATGAGTGAGTCAGGGTCAAATATCCGAAATGGTACGACAAGTGCATGAGGGCATGTGTGACCAAATCGGGAACACTGAACGGTGGCGCCGATGGGCTGACTCGACGAATATAGGTCAAGTATAGTCAAGTCAAGTTTACACTGGTAAAGCATATCCAATGCTTTATGATGACCAATGCATTATATACGGGTTCAAATATCGAAGGGTGCAAATCGATGACGCTGCAATATCGAGTATGGATTGGGGTTCGGACTTGGAAGTAGATCAAAAACGCAGTAGATTTTATTTGTATAAATACCGATGCAACCCAAGAATAAATGTCTCTTTTGCTATCAAGCTACTAAAGAAACCACATCTCTTTTAATACAACCAATAGAGCTTGGGCTCTGGTAACCGTTCTTTTACAGCTATCTTCGAAATCATTTCTACTCACCAACATAGCGAGTAACTCGCTGGTTTATTACAGCTAGCCCAGAAGAACCTAGTCGAGCGACACCACTATAGAAGAGTTAATATGCGAAAAGAGGAGAGCGCGCAAGAGATGGCAACGTTCGCGAGCACCCCCGGATAAGACCAAACGTTCAAACCAATTGACGGGGAACCGTTAGTCGAGGAGCTCAATCCTTATGCGGTACATGATAATTATAGAATAAAAGCCGTGTCATTGGCTGAACTTCGTCAAACGATAAATAATCTGAAAAACAACAAAGCCCCTGGCTACGACTTAATTACGAGCGAAATTCTAAAGGAACTACCGAAAAAAGCTTTGGTCAAGTTACTCTATATCATTAACGCCTGCATGAGAATTTTATACGTTCCAAGGCAATGGAAAGTGGCCGAGGTCATAATGATTCCGAAACCAGGAAAATGTCCGAACGACAAAAACTCATACAGACCTATTTCGCTACTGCCGATAATATCTAAGGTCGAGAAAGTGTTGCTTAAAAGGTTGCAACCAATTATTGAAGAAAGACGATTGATTCTGGATCACCAATTTGGATTAAAAAAAAAGCATTTAACAATCGACTACTTCTATCGAATAACAAAAGAAATCGAAAAAGCTCTGGAAGCAAGAAAGATATGTACTAGCACTTTTCTCGACGTATCGCAATCCTTCGACAAGGTATGGCACGAAGGCCTAAAGTACAAGTTAAGGCTAAGCTTACCAGAAAAACTCTATAGAATCTTTGAGTCTTACCTTGAAGATAGAATCTTTCGCGTAAGGTACGAAAATGATTACTTGGAATTCAAAGAGATAGATGCCGGTGTCCCGCAAGGAAGCGTTCTTGGCCCAATATTATTTTTGCCTTATACAAGAGACATACCCCACGATGAGGGAACAATTAAAGCTAAGTTTGCTGACGACACTGCTATTCTCGCTATTGTTACGACAGTTGAATTATCAACAGGGGAACTTCAGCGCTCCTTAGACAAAATATGCGATTGGACGAAGAGCTGGCGAGTCGTCCTTAACGAGACTAAGTCAACGCATGTTAACTTTATTATAACATGATTTTTATACCCAAGGCGGATGAAAACACTTTAAGCTGCTTCGAGAGGAAAATTCTTCGGACGATTTACGCTCCCGTCTGCATAGACGTAACACAGCGATACCGACCTAGCCAAAAGAGTCAAAACACAACGTCTACGATGGCTGGGTCATCTAGAGCGGATGGACACCAACGCCCCGGCCCGGAAAATCTTCGAATCCACACCGTAGGGATGGCGCGGTAGAGGAGCACCGAGACTCAGGTGGCGCACGCAAGTGGAAGGGGACCTCAGCCAACTTCGCGTGCGAAACTGGAGACGGCTAGCTAGAGACAGAACTTGCTGGCGAAGCTTGTTGCCTGAGGCCCAGGTCCACCCCGGACTGAAGCGCCACCTTAAGTAAGTAAGTAAGATATTTATACCCGATCAAGGCTATATTAATTTTAATGCATAGTTTGTAACACAGTGAAATAATCACCGTAGACCCCTAAGACCGACAGGTGAGTCGATTAAGCCATGCCCGTCCGCGCGTCTGTCCGTATGTGTGAAGTTTTTAGGTCTTTAAAATTGAGCTAGGACGCTCAAACTTGGAGTATATCTTGGTTCTTATTTTTTTCAGACAAAGTGTGAAAATTAGTTAAATTCGCCGACGGCCATGCCCACTACTGGCTTCAATGTAAGACAACCTCTATTTAAATTTTTTTTTAAAATGCCTGGGAGTTCAAATTGTGGTATAGAGCAATAATGGCCCAAAACCTCTAAGAGGTGAAAATTGGACCGTTATTCTTCTAATTTATAATAACGATAATGGAGTTTCTTTCATAAAGGTGAAGTATATAATTTTAAGTTAAAAATAAAGTAAAAATGTAAAAATAAAAAGTTAAAAGTAAAAAATTTAAAGTTCCCCTTCAATAAAGTGCTATGTGCATAGGTATTCAAAGCGCTATTTGCAGGTCTAAATTATGTGACTAGGTAGCTCACCGTGAGAGTGGTCGGCTCACGTGGGGTTTGGTTGGGCCCAGGGCAAATTTTTATCGATGTGTGCTGCGTTGTTCCTGTCGTACGACAGGCTTCTTTACTAGTTTACTTATAAAATGTCAAAAAATAACAATAACATCAGCATTTTACAATGTGGGGTAGGATGGCGTATTCAACGGTCCGTTTTACGGACTTAACTTATGCGTACACACTGTAGCACTTACTCACTGGTTAAAACCTATTTAACATGTTAAGTTTGGTACATGTAATAATGAAATATAAGAGCATAAATGATCGAGCCCGAATTCTGATGGCAACAATCTACGCCCGTTCGTCCTACAATAGTGGGGACAGTGGGAAAAGCTGGCATTTAATCCAAATATGAAGAGAGAGAGAGGGAGATGACCAGATTTCTTTTTTTTATACCCCATCCCATGGGAGAGTATATTAAGTTTGTTACATAGTTTGCAACACTGTGAAATAATAAAGGTATACCTCCAAGACCTTAAGGGCATATTATCGAGACCGAATTCTGAGTCGAATAAGCCATGTCCTTCCGTCCAACCGTCTGTCTGTGCGCCATATGCTTTTATAGCTAACCTTTTGAGCTAGAAGGTTGAAATTTTCTGTGCAGGCTCTCTGTCATCCGAAGCAGTACAAATGTTAATTTTTTTTAAATCCGGCCACAGATACAAGGCTGAAATTTGAGTTATTGTAAGATTAATTATTATTACAAACGTTCAACTGGAGACCTGCTAAGTTTTGTTACTCACATTTGGACAAAATCTATTGAGAAACATGGTTAATCTAGAGCTGTTGCTCTCGATATTTCCAAGGCATTCGACCGTGTGTGGCATAGAGCTCTTATATCTAAACTTGTGTCTTCAGGTTTCCCGCAACAACTTTGCGGTTGGATAAATTTTCTCAATGGAAGATTAATCAAAGTTGTAGTTGATGATGAATCATCAGATTTGTTTAAAATTAACGCAGGTGTTCCACATAGATTTGCGGATGACTATACTTTTATTGCTTCCACCTCAAACAGAACTCCAGTTAATGCCATAACTTCTCATAGCCAAAGATGCAGTCAAATTGAACCACTTAAAAAGTTCATCTCCTGCACCACCCCTTAATATTGAAAAGAAAATCGTTTATGCAAAAGATAATATCCACCTTCTTGGAGTCAATGTTAACTCTTATATAACAATCACTATCTCACCGAAGACGTGTTGCTGATTTTAATTTTTATTATAAATGTTATAATGGCAAATGCTCTGAAGAATTAAGTTACTTAATTCGAGAAAATTCCCCTTTGGTTCGATATACAAGGCAAGCGTTAAGCGCTCATCAGTTCCATGTTCACCTCGAAACACCTTGCACTATACTGTTTCAAAATTCTTTTTTTATAGAACAAGTACACTTTGGAATTCGTTTCCTGATTACATATTTCCTAACACTTATAAACTGCAAACTTTTAAAAATAAAGTAAATAAATATCTCCTTACTTCTCGGGGCACTTTTTCAGTGTTATAGGCCTTTCCTGAGAGAAGAAATTACACAAAAAATAAAAAATGGAAATAAAAAAATACAATAGAAAAGTAAAGGGTGATTTTTTAGCTGGTTTGGTTTTGGCAACACTGGTTTTGACAGCTGACGTGTGTTTAGTACCTTGTGTCACTGTCAAACAGCTTCAGTTTGGTTTGCAATTCAACCATGGATCGTCTTACAAATGAACAACGCTTGCAAATTATTGAATTTTACTATCAAAATTCGTGCTCGGTTTGAAATGTTCATCGCGCGCTGCTTCCATTTTATGGTCGGCATTCTCGACCTTCTGAGCAGTCTATTCGGAAGATTGTTTCGGGCCGGTCAATTGGCCGCCTAGATCGTGCGATTTGACACCATTAGATTATTTTTTGTGGGGGTATGTCAAGGCTAATGTCTATAGGGACAAGCCCGCTTCGATTGACGCACTGACGCCAATTTGACCTCAGAATATACCGGCAGGCCACCTGGTTTTGGATCTCTTCGTCACTGAGGCAAAATAAACGCTGTTGTCGTTGCATTTGTGTTATCCATGAATTTTTATTCCTTCGTCCTACGGTCGTGCTCCATTTTTCTGTAGATAGTTTCTTTTACATGGAGGCTTCGTCGGATCTTCGTACTTCTTATTCTACCTCGCATTGTTACTTCTGCTGTCATGCAAAGTATCTTCATCTCAGCTGCCGTTAATTTGCTCTCATATTTCTTATACGCTGTCCAAAAAAGTGAACCATATGTAAGCGCCGGGCGCACAACTGCGATGTAGAGCTTTCCTTTCAGCTTAGGGGCTATTTTCCGTTCACAGAAGATGGCGGAGTTTTCTCGCCACTTCATCCACCCCACGCTTACGCGATGATTGATGTCGTCATCACAGTTTGCTTCACTATTGATCACAGATCCCAGGTACTTGAACTTTTCACACTTAGGAAGCACCTTTCCATTCAATTTAATGTCTGGAATAGGTTCGGGTGGGTCAGAAAATGGGCAGCACAGGTACTCTGTCTTCTTTTGGCTAATACGATACCCATTCCCATATATTAAGTGCTGGCTGCAGGGATATATGATCACGCTTACGCGATGATTGATGTCGTCATCACAGTTTGCTTCACTATTGATCACAGATCCCAGGTACTTGAACTTTTCACACTTAGGAAGCACCTTTCCATTCAATTTAATGTCTGGAATAGGTTCGGGTGGGTCAGAAAATGGGCAGCACAGGTACTCTGTCTTCTTTTGGCTAATACGATACCCATTCCCATATATCAAGTGCTGGCTGCAGGGATATATGATCTTTACTTATGATGGCCCCATCGTCAGCGAAAAATTAATGATGTACTTTCGAGTCCGTCAGCTTCATGCAGATAATCAAGGACTACAATGAAAAGCAAAGGACTTATGACGCTTCCCAGGTGTACACCGACTTTAATTAAGAACTCATCAGTGACTCCGGAAGGACATTTTACTCTTATATTTGCTCCGTCATACATGTTCTTAATCATTCGCACGTAGGCTTCTGGAATTCCTTGTTTTCTTAGCGCCACTGATATCAGATCTCGTGGTAGTCTATCGAAAGCTTTTTCAAATTCAACCAGCACCATATGCATATTTAAGGGCATCCCAATATGTTTTTCCAGTATGATCCTTATGCTTCGGATTGCAAAGAAGACTGATTTGCCCAAGACAAACCCACACTGGTCCTCAGATAGCCTTATTATTTTTCGTAGTTGTTCAATTACAATTACAATAATTGTAATTGAACGCATGGGAATGATAGAAATAACTTTGCGTTTTGATATAATTCTCATGCATTGCTGGGAACTGCGAATTGTTCGGCGTCATCAAATAATGGACACAACATGCTGGGGCCTCTTCACACGGACGATATGCAGAAGTCAGCGTCATTAAGCGGTGGTTGAAGTGGTGGCGTGATTGATTTTTTGGTTTTTTTTTTTGGTTTCATACAGGTGTTGAACTCTCGGGGATTGACCTCCTCTTTTTCGCAAGATGATAATGGCGATGACGATAACGACCATCAGAATAATTGCACTTGAGCCAACAAGTGAATACTGTGAATCCTATGTATGCGTATTTCTTCCAGAATGTGTTCCTGATTCCTTTGCAAATTAATTGCCTTTTCAATATTGGAAAGGGCTTGTTTGTTGCCACTTCCTTGAACGTTTGCTGGCAGTTCATTTACTGTTGATTTATTACGTGTTGGTCAATGGAGGGTCAAGTTGTGTGATGGCAGAAACGAAGACACAATTCTGCTGGTTATTGTCTGCCGGCCGATTATGATCATGGCTTGATCTTGAATCATGCAGTGTAAAGGCAACTTTATTATCCCCTTTTTTCCTAGACTACTGGTGTTTGGTGCAAATCACAGATGATGTTGATCGTTGTCTGCTGCGGCATGCTGAATATCCATGTATTTATGTGGTGCATCTCTATCCAGTATGCCTTTGCTGGGATATTTCTTAAAACGCACGATGTTGACAATTTTTGGTTGTATCGCAACATGTTCATTTCACAAGAACTGACCTCTGATCCATACATCAATAATGGATGTTGCAAGTTGCACCAATATCTATCAGTTGACCTTTGTTGGCATGACATGAATTCATCTTTGTTGATCGGGTAAAAGTGATCTCCTTGATGATTGACTAATAAATAATCCGAGGACGGAACAATGCATGTAAAATTTTCAGTGGTCCATGTGGGAACTGGAAGCAACTTGTAAATCTTGAAGTCTTCATTGTAGAAAAGTGGAAGTGAAATCTCTATTATAATGTTGCTGCTTGTAACCCTTCCTCTCGGACGAAGATTCTTGTAGAGTTGAAGAATTGACTCGTGATGCCGTTCTCCAGGTATCATCATTGATCGGGGAATGATGTCGTGAATTATCGTAAGCTCTTCCTTCAACTGTTTCACCGATAGGATGAGGGGATGGATTCTTCCATTGTTTGTTGACAGAATGACATCTAACAGCACATTCTGAGTATTCTGATAGTTTATCATCATGAGAAGTGCGTTAAGAGCTGTTGAGCTAAGCATTTTGTACGTGTTGTACTTGTCGACTTCATTACTTAGACGGCTTATGATGTTACTAAGCGACTTGAGCTGTTTTTCAGTTTCTAACTTATCTTGTTTGAAAATGTTAACCGTAGATTCGATTATAGTTGTTTGGTTTCTCATGAGTTCTATAAGATGATTTTCATTCAGTCGCACATGTTCTATAGTCTCCTCAAAGTCTCCTATAGTCTCACAATAAAGTCAAACGGAGAGCGTTTCGATCGGTGTATTTTATCGTTGTTTGCATGTAGAAGCACATCGTTATTCAGTTCGATTTGTTGAAGCTGGCGTATGAACTGACTTAAAGTGCCTTCACAAGGCAAATCTTTAACGTCTGTCAAATTCGTAAGTAGACATAGGTTTTTCATTTCTGTTACCCTGTTTTTGTATACGTAGAACTCTGACCAGTAGTTGCTCATGTTAAAAAACACTATCGTTTTCCACGAGCTCGCGATCAAATTTGCACTGCCCGAATCTTCGAAGTAGATGCCAGGTTGACTTGAGGAGTTCAGAAGTGCTGACAAACACCAAATCCATAGAAAGGGGTTTATATTTTTGTTTTTGTGAAGGTCGTTCCATTCTATGAAGACTTGCTGGCTTCTGGATATCTTCCGAAGTCACTGCGATGTTAACTTGCTGAGAAGATGCCCTGGGTGCTGTTGAGGAACAAGCATCTTCTGAAGCTTCTGTTTCTTTCTCCGTTTCGATCGGTAAGGGACACAACCTTGTAATAGGTCTCTTAACATATTTTTTGTTGCAAAAAACAGTTGCAGCTCTAACTCCATGATCTTTGCCCGGGTGAACTTCAGAGACTCTGCCCATCATCCAAGCTGTTGGTGGAAGTCGATCCTCCTTTATCAACACGATGTCCCTGACTTCTATGTTGTCTTCCCTCTGTTTCCACTTTGTTCGTTGTTGGAGTTGGGAAGGATACTCCGAGGACCAAATTTTCCAAAAATCGTGGTACATTTTTTGTGCAAGTACCCAACGGGAGCGATAGCTTTTCGATTCTCTCACGATTGGTCCAGGAAGTGCATTGAGTGAATCTCCAATGAGGAAGTGCCCAGGTGTGATTGCTGGTGATTCGCCGATGTCGTTACTGATTGCAACTAACGGCCGACAGTTCAAAAATGCTTCGATTTGGGCCAGCAATGTGGAAAGTTCTTCAAAGGTGAGAGAGGTGTCACCAATAACTCGTTTTAAATGATATTTCATTGACTTCACTGCTGCCTCCCATATCCCTCCAAAGTGCGGTGCCACTGGTGGTATGAAATGCCATTCGGTTCCATCCACGATGACGTTTTTCGAGACATCTATTTCTGATTGTTTTATGGGATTGCGTAGAAGGATTTGAATTTCCTTGTTTGCTAACAAAGGTGGTCCCATTGTCGCTGTAGAAATGCGTACAAATTCCTCTTCTTGATGTAAAGCGCCGTACAGCTGCTAAAAACGCAGTAGAGCTCAGATCGCTCACTAGTTCAATGTGAATAGCCTTGGTTGCCAGGCATATGAAAATTGCAATGTAACCCTTTGTTGTACGGTGTCCTCTACCCTTTGATATAAGGACTTGAAGAGGTCCGGCATAATCAACTCCAGTATGTGTAAATGGCCTTGATGGAGTTACTCTTGAGGTTGGTAGAATTCCCATAAGTTGGGATTTTCCTTGTGCTCTAAACCGATGACAACGCACACAGTTGTGTATAATCTGCCGCATCACATGTTTTGCTTGAAGGATCCAGTATGATTTGCGCAACGTCGATACTGTAGCGGCTGTACGGCGCTTTACATCAAGAAGAGGAATTTGCTCGCTCCAACAAAGGTGGTCCCATTGTCGCTGTAGAAATGCGAACAAATTCCTCTTCTTGATGTTAAGCGCCGTACAGCTGCTAAAAATGCAGCAGAGCTCAGATAGCTCACTAGTTCAATGTGAATAGCCTTGGTTGCCAGGAATATGAAAACTGCAATGTAACCCTTTGTTGTACGGTGTCCTCTACCCTTTGATGTAAGGACTTGAACAGGTCCGGCATAATCAACTCCCGTATGTGTAAATGGCCTTGATGGAGTTACTCTTGAGGCTGGTTGATCCCAATCCAGATCAGTTTTCCAGATTTGTTGCATTAAGATTTTTGCGCTAACAGTAACCGGGGCCAACCATCCGAGCGGGTCATACAGCTTTGCTATTTCTGATAATGTCGTTCTCTTAGTAAGAGTTTCAATTTCTTCTTTCTTCTTTTTCTTTAAACTGAAAGGTATCACTTGAAGGACTCCAGTGGATACCCAGTGTTTTAATGGTCTCTTCTTTGTCGATTTAAATGCTGCTGAGGCTCTGAGACTCCTGTGGAACGTTCAAGCAGCCGAATGTCATTGGTAGCCCACTTACGAAGGTTGAAACCTGCCCCTTTAAGCATTGTTGTCAATTGCATTTGACATTCTTCGCATTCTTTTAAGGTATCTTGTCCAGACATCACATCATCAACATAGAAATCGTTTTTGACAATGTCTGCTGCAAGCGGATACCTCTCCTGCTCATCTAGAGCCAGTTGTTGAAGTGTTTTAACTGCCAAATAAGGTGCAGCGGCCGTACCGTAGGCCACTGTTGTGAGCTTGCACTCCCTTATTGGATGATTAATCAAACTTCGCCATAAAATACGCTGGTAGTCCTGGTCGTCTTCGTTCAGCTTTATTTGGCGGTACATTTTTTCTATGTCCGCAGTGTAGACATACTTATGTTTTCGCCAGCGCATTAAAATTGTTGTTATGTCCTCTTGAAGTTTTGGACCAACTAGCATTAATTCGTTTAAACTGACTCCTGTCGAAGTCTTTGCTGATCCGTCAATTACTACTCGCAGTTTGGTTGTAGTACTCTCAGGTTTCAAAACAGCATGATGAGGTATGTAGTAACTGTTGTTCATTGATTTCGTGTTGGGAGCTGCTTCAATCATATGTCCCACATGTCCAGAAACTCTTCTATAACCTTCGTATAGTCTGCTTTGAGTTGTTTGTCCTTATTCAACCTTGCTTTTAGCTGACGGAATCTTGCCACAGCTCTGTGTTTGGATTGTCCCAGCTATAGTGATTCCCTTTTTTTCTGGTTGAAAGGGATTTTAACTACATATCTGCCATCTATGTCTCTGCGGTGTGTTTTTTTGAAGATATCTTCACATTCCTTGTCACTTTGCGTTTTAAATGTTGGCTGTGGTAACTCTTCCAGCTCCCAAAACCTTTGAAGTTGCTGAGCAGCTGCTGTTTGTACCACGAATCCGTTTATTGTGCCAACTCTGTTCAGTTTTGGAAATGTGCGACCAGAAATAAGCCATCCTAAGTGTGACTCTTGTGCTATCAGCATATTACTAGTTTCTCTCCGTAAACCGTTGAGGATAATGTCACCATAAGCATCTGCCCCAATAATCATGTCGATTGATCCTGGAATGTTGAATGTAGGATCTGCCAATTCTATGTCGTCAAACTTATCCGTTGTAAGGTTGTGGGTTGAAGAGGATGGCAGCTGCCTTGTTAGTTTTGGTAATACAAGGGCTTCTAGATGAAGTTTGAATTTAGACGAGAAGCGTGGAGATATTGTCACGTCTACTCTGTGTCGTGCTGTTCCTGCGCCAATTGCACCAAGTCCGCATACTTCAACGAGTACTTTTTGCTTTTTAAGCCGCAACGATTGGGTCATTGCCTCAGTTATGAGGGACGCCTGAGATCCTGGATCGATCAGGGCTCGTATCCTCACACTTTTCATCCCATCACTGCTGCTTGCGTGAAGCATAGCCGTTGCCAGAAGGACGTTCTGATTTTGATAGCCATGGGCTATCTGCTTAGATTCGACCTTTTGTTGAACACCTGGTTGTTGAACTGCCGGTTGTTGACTCCCCTGAGTTTGTTGAAGAGAGTTATATACGAAATGAGTGAGGTACCTTTATGACCGACAACAGAGAAAAACGAAACAAAATAAATGACACAGATGACAGATTTAATTTGTCAACGTTTTTTTTATTAAATGCATTTCGGGCCTATTATAGCCCATCATCAGCAATACACTAAATGATGGAAAAGGAAAAGGGAGAGGAAAAGCTTTTAAATTTAAAAACAAAGAAAGGGAATTGAAAAACAGTTCTTTACACAATAAGAGGGAGAGGGTCAAGCCAGATCAAACAGAGGAGAGATGATGCTGCCACTATCGCTGTTCATGTTGTTGTTGCTTCTATTGTACAAGCTTTCATAGGCATCAAGTCTGCGATGGTTGGTGACATGTTTTAGCAGCTTTACGTTGTTGAAATCGATGTCAAAGTGTTGGCAGGAGAGAACATGAGAAGCGACGGATGATTTTTCAGCTCGGTTGAATTTTATATGACGGAAATGTTCACCGATACGTACTCCAATGCTTCTTTTTGTTTGACCAACATACACAGCTTCACAGTTTCCACATTTGATTTCGTATATGCCGGATTTCTCGAAAGTGGTTGACATGTCTTTGGTAGAGCCTAGCAAATTTTTTATTTTCCCACTGCTGGAGTATACGCATTCGATGTTTTCGTTTCTTAGCTTTGTGTACATTTTGTTAGTGATTGGCGGGAAAAATGTCATTGATGCTCTTTCAAAGTTGTTGTGTTGTAGGCGCCTATGTTGTTGGAACAGAGTTAAAAGATTTGAATTTTTGATTTTCTTGGCGTGCTTTGCTATGAGTTTCTCAATCATAAAAATTTTGTATCCATTGATTATGGCTATGTCTTTTAATGCGTTATATTCATTAGAATAGTTTGCAACAGAAAGAGGAAGCTTGCAAAGGCGATGAATCATCGAATGAAACGCACCAAGCTTATGTTGAGTTGGACAAAAGGAATCGTTAGTTATATATCGACTTGTTGTTGTTGGCTTGCGATAAATGGCAAACCCAATTTGTTTGTTTCTTTACCTCTTACCTTCAGAGATATTTCGAAAGCAGACATAAAAACCTCAGCTATCATTGGTGATAAAGGGTTACCCATGCTTGTACCCGTATCAATTTTATAGTATTCTTTTCGAAACTGGAAGAAATTATGCGACATGCAAATTCTGGCTGTTTCCAAATATGTTTGCTTTTGTTCATCGTTCATATTGAATTTTTGAAGGTGAAGGTTGAAGGCTTCCATAGCATCAGAGATGGGAATGCTGGGGAACAAAGCTTCCAAGTCAAAGGAGATCATCATTTCGTCAGCTTCTATTCGGATATTCTTTGTTTTTTCCACGAAGTCAAAGGAATTTTTCACTGAGAGGCTATCAATTGGAAACTTTTTCATTTCTTTAACTAACCATCTAGAAATTTTGACAGAGGGCGAGTTAAGGTTGGAGACAATGTAGCGCATTTTAAGTCCTGGCTTATGAACCTTGGGTAACGCGTATAGTTTAGGTACACATGGATTCGAAACGTTCAGTTTCCACTTAGGGACTCCAAAAACGGAGTTGATCTTTAATATTAAGGATTTTGAGTCGCGGATCATTCTTGGTAAGGGGGTTTTATTAAGCGTTTTGTGATAACTGGAGGAGATTGACTCTTTCACTTTTTCGTCATAAACTGTTTTGTTCATAATGACTACTTTATTTCCTTTATCCGCTTTGATGTAGTAGACATCTTTTTGTGAGAGTTCGCGGATAATTTTATGCATTTCTCTAGATTCGCGGTCACACTAGAAATTCGTTTTGGCTTTTCTTATGATGGGTTTTGCACAATCTCTAATGTTTTGTTTAGATGGTGGTTGTTTTAGTTTTATACACGTTTCTAGATCAACAATAGATTCAATAACAGGTGCTTTTAATGGTTTAGGTGTGAAGTTTAAACCTTTATTCAATACACTGAGCTGATTTGGCGTAAAAGTTTCATTTGACAAATTCACAATGAGGTCTTCAACTATTTTGGGCTTAGAATGTGTTTTGTTTGCGTGTATTTGTTCTTGTTTTAATTTTGCTAGCTTTCGGTTTTGGAAATTGCGTTTTTTATTAAAGATTTCACTAGATTTTTCAAAAACTTTATTTTGGAAAGATAACCAAGATGAAAACTCAAATTCATTTAAGCTTTTAGTTACAGAAAGGCGTAAATTATAAATGTCTAATTCGATTTCACTGAGTCGCGAGTAGTGGTACTTTATTTCTAAATTTAGCCAAATGCCTTTTGATTTATTTATGACAACAGATGTTCGTGAATTTGAAACAGCGCATTTTATTTTAATGAAGTTGGGGTAGACTCCGTAATTTCGACAATCCTTGAGAAAAATAATATCAGCCTTGGTCCTTTTATATAGGAATATTTGTTCAGTAGTGTCTTGGTTGACATTGTGATGAAATGGTTCACGACGTAAAGTTTACACAAAAGCACAAACGACAAGTCGGAATAAAATGAACAATTACTTGCGGTCGCGTTAAATTATATACGAAATGAGTGAGGTACCTTTATGACAGACAACAGAGAAAAACGAAACAAAATAAATAACACAGATGACAGATTTAATTTGTCAACGTTTTATTTATATTAAATGCATTTCGGGCCTATTATAGCCCATCATCAGCAATACACTAAATGATGGAAAAGGAAAAGGGAGAGGAAAAGCTTTTAAATTTCAAAACAAAGAAAGGGAATTGAAAAACAGTTCTTTACACAATAAGAGGGAGAGGGTCAAGCCAGATCAAACAGAGGAGAGATGATGTTGCCACTATCGCTGTTCATGTTGTTGTTGCTTCTACAGATGTACAAGCTTTCATAGGCATCAAGTCTGCGATGGTTGGTGACATGTTTTAGCAGCTTTACGTTGTTAAAATCGATGTCAAAGTGTTGTCAGGAGAGAACATGAGAAGCGACGGAGGATTTTTCGGCTCGGTTGAATTTTATATGACTGAAATGTTCACCGATACGTACTCCAATGCTTCTTTTTGTTTGACCAACATACACAGCTTCACAGTTTCCACATTTGATTTTGTATATGCCGGATTTCTCGAAAGTGGTTGACATGTCTTTGGTAGAGCCTAGCAAATTTTTTATTTTCCCACTGCCGGAGTATACACATTCGATGTTTTCGTTTCTTAGCTTTGTGTTAGCTATTTTGTTAGTGATTGGCGGGAAAAATGTCATTGATGCTCTTTCAAAGTTGTTGTGTTGTAGGCGCCTATGTTGTTGGAGAGAGTGATGATTTTTGTTGCAGTATCTGCAGGCTCTTTTGCTAAGGCATTAACTCTGCTTGTCATGTCGTAAGCAATTATGACACAAATTGGCTTGCTTTATTTGCTGAAACCTTTGTTTTGGAGGTGCACTTAGAAATTTGGGACATGTGTATATCACGTGGTCCCCTTTGCATAAAGAACATTGATTTGATCTCGAGGCTACGTGAAAGTTTCTCACTGACGTGTGCGGTTCATTTTCAGTTTTGTGTTGTCTGTGCTTTGTTGGAGGTCGAGAGGAACTCGAAAAGAATTTTTATTGACGGCACCTTGTTTGGTTGCTCTAAGCCTTGTTCAAACAGGTTTCTGCTTTCTGGATCTAAGCTTTTGGTTAAAAGATGCACGATTATAGGGTCCCACGAAGAGGTGTTGAAACCCATGTTCCTTATTGCTGACAACCCTTCCCTTGCTGCATCTAGAATTGCCTTGATTGATGTTGATGTTGGCTGATTTCCTTGATGTCCAGGCTTTATCATCTTGTCAATGTACATCGAGACAATTTTTCTTTCATTGTCATAGCGCGTCTTCAATGTTTCCCATGCACAGAGATAATTAACACTTGATATTCTTAAATGTTGAATCAAATGCATCGGCTCGCCTTCCAAATGAGTTTTCAAGTACTCCATGTTTTCTGTAGCACTAAATGATGACCTCTCGTGTATTATTGTAGAGAAAATGTCACAGAATGAGCGCCATTCAAGATAATTTCCCTTAAATGTTGGAATTTTGAGCATTGGTAATTTTGCATTTGAACTGGACTCTTTGACAACATTTGTAGAATGAAATTCCCTCAGCGTACATGCCATTCTATGCAGACATTGGTAAATGTCTTTTTTATATCTTTATACTTAGAGTCTTTTACGTATGGAGTTTGAATGTCAGACTCTGAAGCATTTGCCATGAAGTCCTCATGCACATCCGTTAGGTTTCTCATCTGCTCCATGATTAGTTTTTGCTGATACTCGTATATCTCTTTCGAGTACTCAGCAAATGTGCCCTCAAACTCTTCCATGTTTTGCAGAATTGCCTCAATCTTCAAATGCAGTTTTTTTAATCGCTGCATTTGAGCTGTACCCTGATCGGGGCCTGAGGTTTGTGCAGGCGTTGTGACCTCTGTCTGTGGATTGAGTTTTTCCAGCAGAGTTTTTATCTCTACATACATTTCTTCCACCTTTCCATACGTATTTCTCTGCATATAATTGGTGTCTAGTTTCACCAGTGGTCTGATCTTTTTATGGTTCCGTTTAAACTCCGTCCAAATGGCCTCAACTTTTGTCAGTCGCTCTTCCTTATATTTCAGAGTTTTTCTGGATGGGCTGTCTTTCTTGAAATTGATAATAGTTTTTTCCAAATCTTCAGCGAGTGCCTTTTGTTTGGCTACTATGACATATATGTCGATTTCATCCGTCATCTTTCTGGGCTTTTTTTTGTTGTTGTTGTTTAATGTATCACTTTTTATTTCACTAACAGTGTCTTAGGTGTCTTAGCCCTGGCAACGCTAATAAGTAGTTTGTAGGTGTGTTTACGTTTTGTAATTACGCTTAGTCACTACCAGTATTGTAGCTCTGGTAACGCTAGTCAGTAGTTTGTAGGTGTGTTCACGTTTTGTATTTACGTTTATTGACTACCAGTATTGTAGCTCTGGTAACGCTAGTAAGTAGTTTGTAGGTGTTTTTACGTTTTGTATTTAAGTTTATTCACTACCAGTATTGTTGCTCTGGTAACGCTAGTTATTCAAAAAAGGCTCAAAGGACCAGTGTGTAGGCAGCAATAAAGATTTATTGTAGTTCTTACCGCTGGAGGGGGAAACTAAATAAAATGACCGTATTGCTGGGTGTCCAATGTGAACATAAAAACTTTATTCTATTCTAATGCCTTATATATACTAAAATAATGCCTACTGTACAATTTCTTATTCTAAGGTTTATTTACACTCGCTACACATTTTGTTATCATGAGGTTCAATTACAATAATTGTAATTGAACGCATGGGAATGATAGAAATAACTTTGCGTTTTGTTCGGCGTCATTTAATGTTGGACACAACAGTAATTGTCACAGCTTCGTGTATCACCTTTTCTTTTAGACAAAGGAAGGAGATACCTTTCCCTCCACTGACTAGGCATTGGATCCCCTCTTGGAGATGAAGGTCGTGAGCCATCTGGACCCTCTGTTTCCTATTTTCTTCCAGAACTTTGAAGGTATCTGATCTGGCCCAACCGCTTTTCGCTCTTTAGAGTACTTAACCGCCTTCCCAACCTCGTCGGCTTTGATGTCTGGTACTTCTTCTCGGTTAGGAGTAGTCTCTTCTGGAAAGTAGTGCCTAGTGCCATACGCCAGTCCACCATGGCATTCTTTATAGTCCTCGTTAGACTTCCCGACATGTCCGTTTAAGTCTCCGCCTTTTTCCCGACTCAATCATTTGGTCGTCATTCTGGTCGTCGACGGTGCAGCTAAAACAACCATTCCCATTCCATACCCCTCTCCAATAACCCTCTAACATCCTTCCCTCGCCCAGCTCCTTCCATTTCCAAAGCCAAGATCATCGTATTTGATTTGTATTTGCGGAAGCCTCCGCACGGATGGACCGTCTTTCCCGCGTTATTCGTCTTGAAGTAGACACTAAAGTACTTCGAAATAAGTGTCTGGAAGGTGACCTTCCTAAGCCCTCATCCGAAGAGAACCTTCTCTTTGATCTGAACAGTGGATTGGGAGGAGGAAGCAGTGACCATGCTTCGTGAGGAAGAACTTCTCATGTTCATAGCTCCTCTTCCAGTTGCTTCGGGTGTGCGCTGTCCGGAAGCAGTGCAAGGAGGGCTTAAGTAAGCGTAAAAGGAGGTCATGAGATTCAGAGAATTGTGGGGCCAACATCCGGCAGCTCTTTGATGTCAATTGACCAAGTGGATCAAGTGACCAAGGCGCTTTTGGCAAGACATGGGGCTTATCTCCGAAAAGGGTCCTCTAGATCTATACTGCCATGGTTAGACCACTCCACTCATACGCATCGGTTGTTTGGTGGAACAGGCTTTCGCGGAAACGTGTTACTGCCTCTTTTGCCAAACTCCAAAGAACGGCTTGTCTTGGCTGCACAGGGGCCTTCCCTAGCACGCCGGGCTCTGCTCTAGATGCTTTGATTAACCTCCCCCCCCCTTGATATATTTATCATGGGGTGTACGCTGAAAACCTTCTTTCGCTTAAAGAGAGGTGGTTTTTGGTACCACACGCATTGGAATTTTGAAGAACTTGTTCGAGAATTGTCCTTTGACTCCTGTCTTATGGACATGCCCTCTAACGCAATGACCCCAGAAATCCTTTTGCGACAAAATTACCAAGTCAACTTTCCTCAGGTAATGGAATGGCTTCGGCCAGACTCCTAGCCAGGGAAAGAATGCCATCGTATTTTCACGGATGGCTCCAAAACCGGACAGGGGTCTGGTGCTGGAGTCTTTGTGGAAAGCGAGAACATTAGACTCCACTACCCCTTAGGTAAATATGCGTCTGTCTTCCAAGTGGAGATTTTCACTATCCTAATGGCTATGCGCTATATTGTGACTAACAGGTGGAGCGCAAGAAGCATATGCGTTTGCAGTGACAACAAAGCCGCTCTAAATGCGTTGCTTAACCCTCTTACCTCGTCCAAGATAGTGCTCGAACTCAAGGATTCGTTGAACTTAGTCGGAAGGCTAAGTGCAGTGAATCTTGTTTGGGTTCCAGGTCACACTGGTATCCAGGGAAATGAGATCTCTGATGAGCTTGCCAGACTTGGCTCAGAAGAGGTTTTCTCAGGACCCGAACCTGCTTTATACCTGCCTGTATCTGTTGTCACGTCTGCCATTGATACTTGGGTTTCTCGTGAGCACAGGGCTCGTTGGCGTGACTGCGATGGGTTCAGACAGACTAAACGACTACGCCCGGGCATCTGCGAGGGGTCAGCGTCTTTTCTTCTATCTCTTAGGAGAATCGATTGCAGACTTCTTGTAGGCGTCCTTACCGGCCACCAAGCTTTTGTTAGACACTTGAATGTGTTAGGCTAAAGCAAAACCACCACCTGTCTTGCCTGTGGAGAGGACGACGATACAGCGGAACACTTTCTCTGTAGTTGTCCTGCCTTTGCTCGCATGAGGTGGCGGATCTTTGGGGCTTACGTGGTGAGTGCCGAACACCTAAGCTCTTCATCGCTGAAGCTCCTTCTCATCTTTCTTTGAAAGACGGGTAAACTAAATACATTAATGAAAGGTGTCTGCATGGTAGTACAATGGACCAGAAGTTGTGTCTGAGTGCTCCTAACTCCAACGTAAGTTAGGTTAGGTTGATGGATGCCCTTTTGACATTAGTCACGGCTTCACTTAGACCAGCAGTTGGGTCCATTGTGTCCATTGGGAACCTTCTTATACCTGGAACGAAAACAGAAATAGACCGCTGTTAGAAGCTCAGAGTTCCGTCCCCTTGGACTCATCCGGATTTGTATACAAATCTTAGGAGGTCCTTTAGATCTACATTATTTAGATCTTCGAGCTCGTTGAAGAAGTAGCTGCCGAGGATACTACGCCTGATGCTGTTTAGGGCTGGGCATTCGCAGAGCAGGTGACAAACAGATTCAATTTCTTCAACGTCCCTACAGCTTCTGCAGTAACAAAAACGTAACGTAACGACCAAGTGGATCCGATCCCTTGCGTTGAAACCGGGGAGCGGGGGCTGCTCCATCCCAGGCCACGGCCTATGGGGCGGAAATAACTCACAGCTCAACGGAGAAGATGGAAGTGATATCTGAGCCCGTGAGTTACATGAAGCTTAGTTACTTCATGTAGCGGTCTGTCATCGGTCTAGAATCTAGATGGACACTATTCCTTTATTAAGATGAACGCAGCTAAGTTTTGTAAATAACAGGTATAAGTAAAAATGAGAAACAAAGATTAAGTAGATGTCTTTATTAGTCGTAAGCGATTCGAACATGTTTGCCTCATCAAATCAGTCGATAAGTAAATAGTGATCCGATGTGCTCGAAGAGTGTAAAAAGCGATTCGAACATGTTTGCCTCATCAAATCAGTCTGTTTTTCGAGCTCACGGAAGCAACACGTATTTTACACGTTACAAATAAAAGATTTATACATTGCACGTGTTGTGTTTCATTTGCGTTTTAGTGTTTTTTTTTTAAATATTAAATGTGGTTCGGTCCATGACTTGTTACTGGCGCAGTCGGAAAAAAACACAATTTTTTTTAAGCCTGGAGCTTATTAAGTGTGCCGAAAAAAGTGAAAAAATCATTTTTGGAGAGCCAAACTTTCAGAAAACGCAAACAAATTTTTTACAAAAATCATAAGTGAAAATATCAGTTTTGGAAAAAAAAAAAATATCTGAAATAAGAAAAAGCAGTAAAGTGCAAGACAAAATAAAAAATTAATGGCATACATCTTTGAGAAATTAACCGTGCAAACATCAACAACGAAAAACAACGAAAGTAATACATAGCTATATACAGGGTGTTTGCAAATTTGATGCAAATATTTTGACACAAGATTTTTGGGTATATTTGAAGAAAAAAATTGTTCTACAGTATGGGCCTATCTCAAATTTTGATACCATTTATTGGGAATTTAAGAAAATACCTACTTTGAGGTACCTTGACCTATACTAACACAAATATCTCCGCTAACACTTACAACAGGTACTTCACTTAGGTCCTTAATTTTGGAAGAAATAGTATTCCTTTTAACTGCATTAAAATAAAATTGATGACTTTTTTAACTTTCGAGATATTTGCTTTTAAGTCGGATACTTTTTCCCTGCCCATGACATTTTTTTGACTTTCAAGACACATTTCTGCGAAAAATGCGTAATAAACATATCGGTATTTATTTTTCTAGTGCACCTAACAATACTTAATAAAAATTGCTAAGACAAGTTACCCGAAAAACCCACAGATTTTATGATACTTGGGAAATTCCATAGCAGGTAAAATTATGAAAAACTCTTTTCACGAAGCCGCGACAGGTATAAGGTGGAAATATGATTTGTTACCTACTTTTATAACCGCGATTGACAACAAGAACGATTTTTTGACTATGTGTTAATAATTTACGTAGGTTTTACATGCATGGCATTTTTATTAGACTACCTGATAAAAAGGTAATTTCCCTATCACTTTTCTGTTAAATCCCAAAAAGGATTAAGTTTGAGGTTTGTCGCCTAGTTGGAAAATTTACCTAATGTAATTTGTACAAAAGGTTAGAAAACAAAATTAAATCCATCAAAGTCATTTTTGAAGCCGAGGTGACACAACAGTTGTTAAGAAACCCTACTTGAAATGGCATCTTTTACAAACGAAGAATACGCCGATATTATCTACGTTTATGGGATGTGCAACGGAAGTTCTATTAAAGCACAACAAAGATACCATCAGCTTTATCCTAACCGAAGAGTACCTAATCCCCGCGTATTTACAAATTCGTTTCGAAGACTTCGGGAAACGGGATCTGTTTCAACAAGACGGCCTAACGCAGGAGCTTCACCAGGAGGAATTGCAGTTGATGAAAGAATACTGGAAGCGGTTGCAAATGATCCATCAATCAGCATCAGGCGCTTATCCTTGCGATTTAATGTTTCAACACATAAAATTGTTCGTCTCCTGCATTCAGAAAACTTGTATCCATACCACCATACACCTGTGCAGGAACTGCTTCCGAGTGATTTGGAGCCGAGACTTGAGTTTTGCAACTGGTTGTTAGAGCGGAACTTGGATAACAACGGTTTTATAAGCAGAATCCTATGGACGGACGAATCTCAATTTACTAGAGATGGGATTACAAATTTTCACAGTCTACACATTTGGGCTGCGGAAAACCCACACACAAGGAGAGAGTCATTATTTCAATACAGATTTAGCGTCAATTTGTGGGCAGGTGTTATTGGAAACAACTTAATCGGTCCCTTCAAATTGCCTCCCACACTGAATTCTGCAAACTATCTGGAATTTTTGCGCAATGATTTAACAGATCTACTGGAGGATGTTCCGGTAACTCAACGAGCTTCGTCATATTTTCAACAGGATGGAGCCCCAGCCCACTTTGGTCGCGAGGTTTAGAATTGGCTGGATGAAAAGTACGCTGGTCGTTGGATAGGAAGAAATGGACCAGTTCACTGGCCTGCAAGATCTCCAGACCTTACAATTATGGATTTTTTTGTATGGGGGAGAATGAAAGAACTTGTTTATTCTACAGAAATATCAACTCTAAATGATTTAGAAGATCGCATTCTCCAAGCCTCGTCACAAGTGAGGCAGGAGTTATCCTCAATAAACGTTGACAGCGCAATCCAAAAACGGGCTCTAGCATGCATACAAAATAGAGGAGGACACTTTGAACACCTTGATTTGATTGTAAAGTTAACTTAATGAAAAAAAAAAAAAAAAAACATAAACCAAACACAAGCATTTTTATTTTTTTATTCAGAATAATAGGAATTGAACACTATGAATCGAGTTTTTCATAATTTTACCTGCTATGGAATTTCCCAAGTATCATAAATTCTGTGGGTTTTTCGGGTAACTTGTCTTAGCAATTTTTATTAAGTATTGTTAGGTGCACTAGAAAAAAAAATTACCGATATGTTTATTACGCATTTTTCGCAGAAATGTGTCTTGAAAGTCAAAAAAATGTCATGGGCAGGGAAAAAGGATCCGACTTAAAAGCAAATATCTCGAAAGTTAAAAAAGTCATCAATTTTATTTTAATGCAGTTAAAAGGAAATTAATTTACTTACTTCTAAAATGTAAGTCCTAAACGAAGTACCTGTTGTAAGTGTTAGCAGAGATATTTGTGATAGTATGGGTCAAGGTACCTCAAAGTAGGTGTTTTCTTAAATTCCCAATAAGTGGTATCAAAATTTGAGATAGGCCCATACTGTAGAACAATTTTTTTCTTCAAATATACCCAAGAATCTTGTGTCAAAATATTTGCATCGAATTTGGAAACACCCTGTATAGTGAAAAAAAAACAGAAAACGGATCATCTAAAAAGACTGTAAAACTGAAAAAAATAACATCTGCATACAATACAATTGAGAAACATAAATCATAAAAAAAAAACAGTGAAAAAAAAAATTATTTAACTATATAAAAAGTATAAGAAAAAACTCGTACAGAGTACATACATACAAAAGAGAAAAAGAAAGAAGAGTGCAAGTGACACAAAAATACTTAAAAGCCCAAGCGTACACATCACACATCGATTTTGGCGGGATAAACTACAGAGCGGGAATAGCAGAACAACAAGGAAGACAAAAAAAAAGCAGAGGTGCAGTAATCATGAATGTGTTAGAGTTAATTAGTAGTATAAGTAGCTATACGGGTTTACCCGAAGAGCTAGAATTATTTATTAAACAGGTTGATTATATCTATGATTATGTAAAAGATTTAGATGAAGTATCGAAAGGATTTTTGGAATTAAAAATAAGACAAAAAATAAAAGATCATGCAAGCATAGTTTTAATTAACAATAATAATCCGATGCAATGGAGTCAAATTAAATTAATTCTAAAAGAAAACTGTTCAGTTAATGAAAGCATTGAAAGTTTAATAAATAAGATAAAAATGGCTTAATTTAAAAACTCAGTCGAACAATTGTATGACTATATACTTAGTATTTTGACAGATATAAACATTAAAATCGGATTGGAAGACAATACCCCAGCTTGGTTTACTAGCCAGCAGAACGAGGATATGGCTCTTAGGCTGTTCATTAATAAACTTCCCAGTGAACCGAAGCTAATCTTGCAAGCCAGGAATCCGTCTGGATTTAGGGAAGCAAAGAAAATTTTAATTAGCACAGACAACTTTCACAAAAACTTTAGTTACGCCAATAGATCTCAATTCCAAGCAAACCAAAGCAGGCCAATTGCATCAAACTTTTACCCAAATGTCCCCAATCAAAATTCTCGTTTTAATAATAACCAAAATAACTTTCGTCCAAACGGCCAATATCAAAATTCCCGGAATCAAAACCAATATTCTCAACATTTTAATGACGATCAAAGAGCTAGTAGTTCAAGTTACTCAAGGAGAAATTTTTCATCTAACAGTAGATTTAATAACCCGCAAAACTCAGACCAAAGAGCGCAGTTTTCAGGACATTCTAGGAGTAATCAGCAAAGACAGATGGAAGTAGACCACATCTGTACGAAAGAAATACCTGCTAATGAAAATCCAAAAACTAACGACTCGAACTCACGTTTTCAAAATTTTCAGTCAGCCACCTCCGATCTCTTCCCTGTATAATTGTAAAAACCAAGTCTTTTCCAATTAAGTTGCTAATCGATTCGGGAGCAAGTACGTCATTGATTCAGAAAGACATATTTCATAGATCCTTCAAAACGGATCTTGAAAAGCCCTTGTTGCTAAAGTCGATCAATTCCAATATCGCTATTAAATCAAAGGTAACCGTTCCATTGTTCAAGGAATTTAATCGACCATCTACCAAGATTGAAATGCTTGAAACTGAACTAAACAGTGATTTTGACGGAATCTTAGGATGTATCGTTCTTAAGCCATTACATACAAAAATCGACCTGGAGAAATCTCTTTTAGTTACCAATGAAGCTACTTTGCCCCTCATTTTTGGCAATCCAAATGTTGTATCAACACCAGAAGAAATATACTCGCTGCCTTATAGTGAAATATTTTTTGAAGACCCAGATATCAAGGAAATCACGAAAAAACTTAAGATCAATGACCTAAATGAAGAAGAAATTAAATATTTATGTAAAACAATTAAGAAATTCAGGAAAGTATTCTTCCTTGAGGGTGATATATTGTCTTCGGTCTCACAATATTGTCACAAAATCCCCACGAAAAACGACATTCCGGTGTATTCTAGAACATACAGATATCCGGAAGCACATAGGACTGAAGTGGACAAACAAATATCAGATATGCTTAGATCATCGTTAAATCAACAAGTCCATACAATGCCCCAATTTGGATAGTCCCGAAAAAAATAGATAATTCAGAAAAGCAAAAATGGAGGATTGTTGTGGATTACAGGCGTCTAAATGACGGGACAATAGACTTCAAATTCCCAACCCCACAAATTGACGATATACTCTCCAAACTAGGCAATGCGCAGTATTTTACCACGCTTGACCTAGCTAAAGGGTTCCACCAAATCCCTATAGATCCCAAAGATAGGCATAAAACCGGTTTTTCAACAGCGAGTGGGTACTATGAATTCACTCGCATGCCTTTCGGGTTGAAAAATGCCCCAGCATCCTTCCAATGACTAAGTGCCTAAGGAAAGGAAGTAAAATAAATCCCAACGATAAGCACTACATTGATTCATTTAACAAGCTTAAAGAACTCATATGTGCATGTCCAATCTTGGCTTATCCTAATTTTACTAAAAAATTTGTTCTCACAACAGACGCTAGCAATGCCGCCTTAGTAGCCGTACTTTCGCAGAACCACCATCCAATAGCATTCGCGTCGAGAACCTTAGATTGTCATGAAAGGAACTACAGCGCGGTAGAAAAGGAACTGCTTTCCATTATTTGGGCCACAAAATATTTTAGGCCCTACTTGTTTGGTCGAAAGTTTTTAATACAGACTGATCATCGCCCTTTGGTTTGGCTTAACTCCTTGAAGGAGCCAAATTTAAAACTGCAGCGTTGGAAAATACGACTCAATGAATATGAGTTTGAAATCGAATATATCAAGGGAAAAGAAAATACAGTCGCTGATTTTTTGAGCCGAGCTGAAGTAAACTGCATAGACAATAACGATGATGTTCGATCTGACTTAGCTACTATCCATAGCGGCCAAGAGAATTTAAATGATCACATTTACATAACGGAAACTCCTGTAAATATTTATAAACACCAATTGATCTTAGAACGTAGGAATTCAAATTCACATACTACCAAGTTTTTATACAAAAAGAAAAGGAGAACTATTATAAACTTAGCCAGTTATAGTGAGGATTATGTATTGAACATTTTAAAAGGACTTTTTCTTTTAAAGGGTACAGTTGGCATGTACTGTAAAGATGATCATATATTTATAAATTTTCAAAAGACCATAGTAAAGTACTTTTCAAACGCTCCAAGCTTTAAAATCCTTAGGTGCACAAAATGTCTTACTGATATAACATGTAAAGAGAAGCTTATGGAACTTATAGAAAAAACTCGCCTTACGAAAAACCATAGGGGAATCGATGTATGCTTTCTAGAACTTAGCGATACGTATTACTACCCCAATCTGAGACTTGAAACACATAAATATATCACTGCATTCTCTGTAATATGTGTAAATACGACAGACATCCAATAAAACCAATGTTAATGATCTCAGAAACACCTAACAAACGAAATGAGTTAGTACATGTGGACAAATGGTTTTTAAATAAAAATGCTATGTACCTGACATGTATCGACAAGCTGACAAAACATGCATCTATTCATCCCGTTACAGATAGAAACTCTATTACAGTAGTAGAAGTTTTGAAGCACCGATTCGCAACCTTAGGCAAACCAAAAAAGATCGTGGCAGATGGCGAATTTAATACAGCATATCTAAGGAATTTCTTAAATCAAGAAAGTATTATTCACCATTTTACTGCACCAAACGCGCACACAGGCAATTCCACTGTAGAACGTTTCCACCTAAATCTGAACGAACATATTAGGCTATTTAGGTTAAATAAAGATTATAGCGAAGCCGACGGTGATACTTTAGTTTTTAAAGCAGCTGAAATCTATAATGACACCATTCATTCTGCAACCAGATATAAACTTAATGATCTTCTTTATTCGACCTTGAAAGAGTCAGAGTGGGATGAGTTAAAGCTAAGGATCGTTGAAGATAAAAAAAGAAGAATAGATAAGTTGAACGAAACTCGTGTTGCATATCCTCCCTTCGAAGATCGAGAGCTAGTCAAAAGCTTAGGCTTCCATAATATTAAATATCTACCCCGCTATATAATAAAGGATGTAAAAGAAAAAGGAAAAACATATTTTAAGGACAAACACGGACATAAACGCGATAGACAAATAGTCAAAAGGCGATACAAGTATCAAGCACCTATAAAAGACATAAAATTCGACTCAAAATTTACTGGTAGGGACTACACTAAAAGAAATAAACCAAATGCAACAAAAAAAAAAATAATAAAAAATCTTAATTCTAACCTTTGTTATAATTCAATGCATTCATTATTATTTTGTTTTTAGTTTAAGAGACAACTAGATTAAAAATAAAATTCAAATTTTAAGAAAATTTATTAAAGTAGTTAAACTTAGTTGTAGACTGTTAATTTAGAGATAGTTAATGATAAAAAAAAGGAAATCTTATTAATTGACAAAAATAATAAAATTGACAAATGTTACGTATACGCCACAGTGTTCATAAGATCGTTTGTCGATTCAAAGGCCAAAGGAGTTACATGAAGCTTAGTTACTTCATGTAGCGGTCTGTCATCGGTCTAGAATCTAGATGGACACTATTCCTTTATTAAGATGAACGCAGCTAAATGAGAAACAAAGATTAAGTAGATGTCTTTATTAGTCGTATGCGATTCGAACATGTTTGCCTCATCAAATCAGTCGATAAGTAAATAGTGATCCGATGTGCTCGAAGAGTGTAAAAAGCGATTCGAACATGTTTGCCTCATGAAATCAGTCTGTTTTTCGAGCTCACGGAAGCAACACGTATTTTACACGTTACAAATAAAAGATTTATACATTGCACGTGTTGTGTTTCATTTTCGTTTTAGTGTTTTTTTAAAAATATTAAATGTGGTTCGGTCCATGACTTGTTACTCGTGGGGGACGCCGTTGATACCTCCCTTAACACGACCGGAAACGTGCATACTTGCGGATTTAAACGAAGTTGGGGTGGACGCAAGCGATTCTTAATCGCTAAAAACCACTACAACATATACAAGCGGTTACTCAAGACGGAATGCAAGACGTCTAATTCGCCGTTTGAAAAAAATCGACCCGTCATCGCTAACTGATCGGGAAAAGCGCCTTCTTAATAAAGCTTACGATGCGATGGGCATCATCACGGAGACGGTACTACGAGCGAATCTGGGGCAGGCAATTGCGGGCACCTCGCCCTGCTCATAGCCACAAGAGTGAAAACAGGTCATAACATGTTGGGAAAACACTCAGCAAAACTGGGAATCACTATTACCAACAACATTTGAAGGAGACGTCATGATCCAGAAGCGGAAGAAGATGTGAAACACCTCCTCTGTCAGTGTCCAAGTGGCAGCAGACAGCGTTTTCGACTTCTGGGCCAATACTTCTTCGAGGAACTGAACGAGCTTGCAAGTACAGCGGTGGCAAATATTGTTAATTTCAGCAGGGTGTCCAGCTGGGATAAGTTTCTCTTCAAAGCTCAGGATACTTCAACTGACTAAGTATCATAGTTAAATTAAAATCTTTATTCCTTACAGGTTGTCTCCATGGGGTGAAGCTAAGGGCCCTCGTAGGCCTACCCGAGTTGGTGGCTTTTTGCTGCCAGCAACCCTACCTAACCTTACCTAACCTAAGTCTCCGCCTACAAACAACGGCTCTTCCTTTGCGATCGCCTTGATGAGATTTTGAAAATCTATCCAAAATGCATCTTTTTCCCCCTGCTCACATCCAACTTGGGGAGCATATGCACTAACGATGTTGCACACCTCACCTCGCGTCATCAGCTTGAGAGATATCAACCGGTCGCTTGGCTTTGAAATATTCAAGATGCCATCAAGTTATTGCGGTCAAAATCGTGCAACAAAGAAGCTCTTTGTCTGTCCTTTTGGTCCCTTCCTTCCTATTCACTTTTTGCGCTTCCCCCGTCTTTCTTTCCCCTTTGTGTTCCCTCTTTTCTTCCACACAGGTTCCCTGGAGCAAGACGGACGGTCAGGACGCTCCCAACTTACTGTTCACGTTTCCTAATGATGGACCCGATGACTCGGTAAACCACCGTCAAACCGTGTATACAGCTAAAATGTCAAAGAGCCCAACTCTAACAAGTAATGAGAGATGCCACCGAGAAAATGTTCAATGGTCTTTCAGATCATCAATGGCCGAGGGCCCATCTTGATAAATGGCACGCCCAGCAAAGAGCTGAACGTGGCTTGAAATGCCGTGACCGATAACCATTGTACCAGAATGAGAGGATTGGTTGAATGTGTGTGTGAATGACTCATGGTTTGTTTGGGAAAAAGCCAAGCCAAGCTTGTGTGAACCACTTCTGGTTTACCTAGCAAGTTTGGCGGCGGTCTTAAAGGAAAAGAGAACTAGAGGATAAGATTTCATTTTGAGAAAAAGATCCAGAGCAAATATTAAGGAAGCAAAAAGATTCGGCGAGACTTGAAATTGTTTATAACTTTGCTTTCGTTCGGCCATCTTCTTTTGCCTTCCTTGATTCTTTTGTTTACATTAACCTCTTCGAGTAGCTCTTATTATTCTTCGGCCAAATCTTTAAGCTTAACTTTTTTTAATAAATCGCCTGCGTTCATCTCTTAACGTTTATAACGACCCAAACAAAAGTGTTTATTTCTTTCGTTCGGACTTTTTATTCTTTTTCAGTAACCCACGGTTTTGTTGTTTTACTTATAAAAAATCTGGCGCCCGTTTTAAATTACGTACCAAAAAAATCGTTTTTTTTCCCGTGGGTAGGAAAAACCTTCATAGGCACTACGAGGACCGGCCGCGCGTGCTCATATTAGTGTGAGATTCTTACTCACTAAAAAACCTCCCATTTTCTGTCAGACTACGACTAGGTTTCCTTAACAAGTAGTTCAAGCTTCTTGGTAATCGCGTGTGGCAGGCTGCCTTCCAACGAAGGCACCTACAATACCGTCAATTTATGCGGTTTCATCTTATGCTGCTAGATCTAACGGTCTCATTCGTTGTAGTCGGCGCGTAAGATTTGTCTGAATCAAAGTTCGGATAGTTTTATTGTTGCAGTGTCCGCGAAGACGAGTACTAAGTTTGCGAGAAAAGTTTGTTACCTCGTCAGACACGGTTGCGATTCCTAGATCTCGGTGTAGATCGCTATTTCTTATGTACCATGGAGCATTAACGATTGCTCTGAGTGTCTTATTTTGAAAAGTTTCTAAAATATACGATAAATAATATATTATTGCTTGATATATTGCTTGGTATAGTACAACCCCAGAGTTGTATACCGTACGTCCAAGATGGTTTTATAAATAAATAGAGTGGCGCAACAGCTCAAGGTGAACCAGGGCCAACTTCTCAACAATGTATGCTGGTGTGTTAATTTCTTTACATACAAGGGGACCTACAATTTTTTGCCGAATCCGAACGGCACTTTGAGAAGTTTTTCAAGACAATTAATACTCTCGGAGGGCTTGTCAAACCCTCGCGGAGGTGGGGACCGTGAAAAAGAACAAGTCTTTTTTTTTTCAGGTGATGATGGCAGGATTCGAACCCAGACCTCCGGCGTAGTAAGCACACACACTAACCACTACGCCACGGCACACCACGGTCCAAGATCGTTTTAGCACTTGCTTATACAAAAGCAGTTTGTTATATATGCTTAGTTTCGAAAATCTTCCGATAAGCCAATTCATTTCTCTTAACTTGAGTTCGAGCTCGTCGGGTTTCTTTTTAACGTGCGCCTTCCATTTAAGTTTTGCGTCTAGAGTCATTCCTAGATATTTCGCTTCATTTGAATACGGGATTTGTACCGAGTTAATGAATAAAGGTTTGTTGTTTATCTTTTTATAAGTAAAGTTAACATGCGTTGACTTAGTCTCATTAAGGACGACTCGCCAGCTCTTCGTCCAGTCGCATATTTTGTCTAAGGTGTGCTGGAGTTTCCCTGTTGATAATTCAACTGTCGTATCAATAGCGAGAATAGCAGTGTCGTCTGCGAACGTAGCTAAAATTGTTTCCTCATCGTGGGGAATGTCTCTTGTATAAAGCAAAAAAAATATTGGACCGAGAACGCTTCCTTGCGGGACACCGGCATTTATCTCTTTCCCGCGTTACATTGGGGAACTAGCCTGTTGCCCTTCCGCTTGGGCTCGATTATTACCTGGATGTTAAGGATTGATTTAATTTTGTAGATTTCATTAATATTTTCAGTTCTATCAAAAGAAAGCATACGAATTTGCAGGCCGCGTCGGACAACAGCTGAATCTTTGCCTTCGTCCGTACGTTGCTTCTCTTTCTTTATTATGTTCACGGCGTCAAGAATTCTAAAGCCTTGGGCTTGAACGTCTTGTATTATTTCGTCCTTGGTACAGGATGGGTGTAGTCCCCTCGCGATAACCCGCAGCGGCTTTTCGAGCTGATTTTCATAAGTAAACCATTGGATTTTCTCTAAATTTAACTTTTGTGACATTGACCGATAGGCATCAGAGTCATCGACGTTAGCTTTCCATACGTTGTTTCGAAGTGATGTTAATTTATATTTCGTCCAAAGAGTATTTTAAAGGATGTTTCGCATTTTTCCGTAGTCCGCGATCCCAACGACATTTATTGCAGGTGGTCGGCGGTTTTTTTCTTGGGGTATTCCTGTCGCTTTGTTTGATACGAATGGTGTTTCTTCTTTTTGCTGCACGGTTTCTACTTCGGGTGAAGAACCGGCCTTTCGTTAGCCTTTTCCTAAGGACCGGATTCATTTCGCGTGCAAGTTCTTCCTCGTTCGTCTGGTATTCACATAGACGTTCCGGCGTTTCCTCGCATACTATAGTACCACGGGGGTTCCTTAAGGCTTCATTTTCTTTACGTAACGAATCTACTTCGATTTTAAGCTCATGGTAGAGACGATCCATTTCATTAAGCTTAGCAAGGAGTTCGATGTTTTCCGCTTCAAAGCATTTAATTTTCGCTGGGTCCTGATTAACCGGCGGACTTCCTTTCCCGGAGACCTTCGATCCAGCTAGTGGAGATCGAGGCACCCTGATTTTTTCAAAAAGGGATTTATAAGCAATAAATGGCTCTCCCCAGAATCCGTAGAGCCTACCTCCGAAGAGGGTGGATTTGCCAGTGAAACTGGATTGCCACCTGGATTACCACCACACCTGCCAGTGTGGGATTGCCACAAAACAATAATATCTTTTGTTTTGTCCATTGCATAGTTTGTATGCGCTACGCGCTCGGCATACGGAGGGTGGATTTTAGTCGCCTCTTACGACAGGCTTGCCTTACCTCGGGTATATTCTAACCCCTACCCGAAGGGGTAACAAAAAAATCGTATAATTAATCATCTCTTAATACTTAATCGCCTGATCATATCGTGAATTTATCCCAATCTTTCGTTTGTTATCGGAACGCACCCCCTTGCTGAGCAGTCGGGAAACACAGCAACAAACTTGGTGTGTTGTTGCACTTTTTCACCGGCTATCTCCACTTGCCTTTTGTTTTAATCCGAAGCGCATCGGCTGCGCAACTTCGCTATTTACCTTAACTCGGGAAAAAGGGTAACAAAGTGGCAGCCCAACGTGGTTTTCTTATTAAATAACTATAATTCTATACCCATTATCTTTTACAAGTTTTGATTTGTCTGCCCAAATTCGTTCATAGCAAAGCTACCTACCTACATAAACTGATTGTGTCTGTTTTCTATATCTCTGTCCCACACCTACCCTTTCTAGTGCTGGACAGGTAAGTTGTGTCTTTTATTTTTGCCCGTTTCATATTCTGTTTATGCTTATGATACCTACTTTGATATTACTTTATTTGCAGTGAATTGTGTTTTTCAATATTCTAACCAGCAATTTGACTCTGGAGCTTTGAATCCTGCCACCGATCCTATCTGCATTTGCGTTGTTCGACAGAATCATCAAGGAAAGGTTGTCAACCCAACGGGGCAAGAAAGCAATAATTTCCCAGTGTCTCATTCCATACGCGGCACAATAACACTGGAGTTTCGAGTTTGTTTTGTTTACCGTAAGTTTTTTTTGTTTTCCTTTTTTAACTATAATAGGGATTTTAGATTTAGTTTCATTTATTTTATATTCGTGGTACCTAATTCTTTTCGGAAGTTATTGATCGGTGATCTCTTTTAATCGTTTTTATTCGTGATCAGGCGTTATAAGTTTTTCTCTCTCGCACATCTAGAAGTGCAAGTACAAACGAGTTTTTGTTGTTTTTGCTTGTTCGAATTAGTTTGTTTTCCTTTTGGTCGTGAGTAAAAAGGGAAACAGGGTTGCCGATTTCGTTTTCGTTTAAAACATTTTAAGTACTTTCGTAGGTATCTTCTTATTTGATATTTTGGTTGGCTAATTGCATTTAAGGTGACGTAATTGCATTAAGACGAAGGAGATGACGTGGACGGTAAAGAGGAAGATCATGTGGGAAAATGGATACATCAGGTGGAGAGGAACGACAACTTGGTACCACCAACCCCCTCGCTACCATCGACTTCGGGAATGCTTTACTTCAGAGCAATGCTGTCGATGGGGACAGAAAAAATCGCGTATACATCCTTACCGAGAGATCCGAGAATCTTTCGAAGTGGGATCTGAAATTTACAGGGGAACGTTGCGGGGCATCGGTTAATTCGTTTCTTGAAAGGGTTAAGGAACTTAGGGAAGCTAGGGGGATTTCTGAATCCCAGTTGTTTAGGTCAGCAGTTGATTATGATGATGAAATTACGATGATCTGCTTTTAGAAGAGATCAAACGACGTACCCAAGGGAAGGATGAATGTGTGTATGTAAGGGAAGGTGTGTATGTGGCCACCATGGAAAATATGTTTGGTCGGTTGTCGGAACCGCTCTCAGAGCGAATAAGATTAGGAATTGTGCAACGGAATATTGCACCATTCTACCAAACACAATTGTGCTTGGTAGAACCTTCAATTAGAAAGCTTCAATTAGGGTTCTGGTTGTTTTAGGAAGGAAGCTGGAGATGGTCCGGGCAAATGTTAAATCATTTGCGCTGCCTCCACATCCACTCTCGCGTAGCCTGTTGGAACTCGACTTGGCTTACGTGTTAGTTGAGGAACAAACGTCACCAACAGTCGCTGTTGTTAGTAGGGACCCTCAGCCTGTAAGGAGGTTGAGGTGCTTTAATTGTAATAGGGAAGGTCACTTTTCACGCAAATGTTCCGCTCCTGGGAGATGTTTAGGTTGTTTTCAGTTGGGGGTGATTCGAAAAAATTGTAGGACATGTTCAAGAAATGGAATTCGGTCTCCAAGAGCTCCGTCACTGTTTAAATTACCGCGAAATAATAGTTTGTGCACCCTATGCATTTTTTGAACACCCTTTACGCAATTCACTATCCATTCCCATTCCAATTCCCATTCCCACGCTTACATTAGACATTCATACGGTAAGAGTAGAACATGAATATTGTTTTACGCATCACTCGATATAGGTACTTTCAGATCCTATTGCAATTTGGTTCCCATAAAATAAACTGATGACAATGTATTATTTATTGTGTAAATTAAGGATAAATAGGCATAATCATTTAGAAATAAATCACTTGTTATTCATGAGTCAACCATCGTGCATATTCTTTATTGCTATCCCCCATCCGAGGTAAGAAGCTTTAAGAGAACTACACAAGTCGATATCAAAAGAGGTTTCGACTATAAACATTGTTGACCCCGACGTGTTTCCGAAGAAAAAGATTCGGAATCTTACTGAGCTGCCAGCGGTAAAGCCATCACCGCCACACAAGTCTTTAGCGTGAGCTTACCATCGCAGCATAACCTTACTCTTACTGCGCTGCCAGCGGTTAAGCCATCACCTCAACAATATCCAGCTTGAGTTTGCTACCGCTTCAGTGCCTAAGTCTTATTCTCAAATAAGTCAGAGGTAGTTCGACATTGAATCACTCCCTCAAACTACAACAGACGGGAACATGGACGACGTGAAAGTGTTCCGCATCGTGCTCAGCCAGAAGGCCATAACAGAAGAATTTCAGAAGCTGAAGATAAACATCGGCAAAGACGGGCTGGACCCCAAAACTGCCGAGTACATGGAGAAGAAATCGAATCGTACTAGAAGGCCTTTGGATGGAGTTTTACGGCAACCACGAAATAATAAAACCTTTGGTAAAGGCCGACACTCCCTATATTTAGGGCAACACCTACGAAAAGATCAAGAGATTAACTCTGGAAATCAAGCAGACTCTTGAATCAATTTGTCCGGCAGCTGTTGAAAAGGTTCAAGAAGAATCACTAGGTGTAGTAAGTTGTGAAAACACTGGAGCGAAGCCGAAACTCTCGAACCCACCATCAGAGCAAGCATATGACGACACCCAGACCAAAGGTTGGTCAACAGGCCCAGTAGCAGACATTGTTAAGCTAGTGCGGAGACTAAACACAACCGCGCAGTCACTTAACCGATTACTAGATGGTCTTAAAAACATTGGACCAGACGATTGGACCATAACTTTTTGCAACATTAAATTAAACGCCATCAATAAATACTGGACGGAGCTGGAAGAAACTCATACGGCAATCAGCGAGCTAACAGAAGATCCGACAAGATTTGGATACAACATGGCAGAATATTTCCAGCTAGAAGACGACGTTCAACGGTATCTTATCAATCTCACGACGAAACTGGAAGAGATAACACGCCCTATTCTGCCACCGCCCAGCCAGTCTCTTTCGCCACCACCGATCAACATTCCGAAGACATCTTTAAATTTGCCAAATATTACGCTTCCTAAATTCGATGGAAACTATACCCAGTGGAAGCAGTATAGTGATCTATTCACGGAACTTGTTCATAAGCAAGACCTCGCAAATTGTCAAAAACTGTTCTACCTTAAGACAACTCTAGCAGGAGAGGCAGAGAAACTTATCAGGCACTTTACCATCTCAGACGATAGCTACAGTGCTGCTTGGCAGGTTGTCACAGACCGGTACAACAATCCTAGACTGCTAGTAACAGCACAGGTCAATAAACTGCTCATGCAACCCGCGATTCAAAACCAAAGTCTTATCGCAATCAAAGCTATGCATTACACTACTCAGGAATGCCTTCTTAGCTTAAAAGGTCTTCAAATTGACACTAGCAACTAGAATCCTCTTCTCCTCAACATTCTGCTCAAAAAACTTGACAGAATAACACTAACTCTTTGGGAACAGTCTCTCAAACAGCCAAAGGTACTACCAGCTTTGGCGGACTTCTTGTCTATCCTACAGACCCGTTTCCAGTCCTTAAAAGCCCTCAGTCCTTAGAACCAGGGCAATCAAACCAGCAACTGAAGACCCATATAGGAAACCAAGAGTAGCCCTTGCAACTGTCAAGGGAAATGCCATATGCCCAAGATGTGGACAACAAAAACATGGTATTTTTACTTGTCCTAAATTTCTGCACCTCTCACCACAAGAAAGGCTGCAAAAAGTAAAATCTCTTAGCCGTTGTACGAATTGTCTACGCCTCGGACACCAAGCTCAAACTTGTCGATCAACGCATTGCACCAAATGCTCCAAGTTTCATCACATATTGCTGCATGAAAATCACAATAGCAGGCTCCAGCAACAGACAACCGGACAACGCTCTCAGCTACCAATTCAACTTCTATAGCGTCGAAGTACGTACTCCTAGGAACAGCTGTGGTTCAAGTACTGAATCAAACCAACAGTCCTACAACAGGCTAGCCAGACAACTTCAACTTATGACGAAGTACGAGCCACTTGAAATATGCGGAATGGGGAACCAACCACCAACGGTCAGCATTTGTCTGCAATCGAACGTAACTGGTTATAATGCACAACTCCAAGTCTTTGTGCTTGAAACGATAGCCTGCCAGCAGCCCAGCCAATTTATCGATACTCGCCTCTGGAAGATGCCTCAAAACATTACATTGGCAGACACTGCTTTAAATCAACCTGAAGACATCGATCTGCTTATTGGTGCGGAGTTGTATCCAGAACTGCTCTCTGTAGGGCAAATCAAATTAAACAATTCAGGTCCTACACTACAAAACACCCTTCTAGGCTGGGTTGTGCTTGGAAAAACCATCATAGGAGTTCCTTCAACACTGTTCTGCGGTCTAGGAGTGTGTTGTGTCCAACATTTGATGACGCCGAACAATTTGCAGTTCCCAGCAATGCATGAGAATTATATCAAAACGCAAAGTTATTTCTATCATTCCCATGCGTTCAATTACAATTATTGTAATTGAACCTCATGATAACAAAATGTGTTGCGAGTGTAAATAAACCTTAGAATAAGAAATTGTACAGTAAGCATTATTTTAGTATATATAAGGCATTAGAATAGAATAAAGTTTTTATGTTCACATTGGACACCCAGCAATACGGTCATTTTATTTAGTTTCCCCCTCCAGCGGTAAGAGCTACAATAAATCTTTATTGCTGCCTACACACTGGTCCTTCGAGCCTTTTTTGAATAACTAGCGTTACCAGAGCTACAATACTGGTAGTGAATAAACGTAAATACAAAACGTAAAAACACCTACAAACTACTTACAAGCGTTACCAGAGCTACAATACTGGTAGTGAATAAACGTAAATACAAAACGTGAACACACCTACAAACTACTTACTAGCGTTACCAGAGCTACAATACTGGTGGTGAATAAGCGTTAATACAAAACGTAAACACACCTACAAACCACTTATTAGCGTTGCCAGGGCTAAGACACTGGTAGTGAAATAAAAAGTGATACAATAAACAACAACAACAACAAAAAAAAGCAAAGAAAGATGACGGATGAAATCGACATATACGTCATAGTAGCCAAACAAAAGGCATTCGCTGAAGATTTGGAAAAAACTATTATCAACTTCAAGAAAGACAGCCAGAAAAACTCTGAAATATAAGGAAGAGCGACTGACTAAAGTTGAGGCCATTTGGACGGAGTTTAAACGGAACCATGAAAAGATCAGACCACTGGTGAAACTAGACACCAATTATATGCAGAGAAATACGTATGAAATGTATGTAGAGATAAAAACTCTGCTGGAAAAACTCAATCCACAGACAGAGCCCCGATCAGAGAACAGCTCAAATGCAGCGATTAAGAAAACTGCATTTGAAGATTGAGGCAATTCTGCAAAACATGGAAGAGTTTGAGGGCACATTTGCTGAGTACTCGAAAGAGATATACGAGTATCAACAAAAAATAATCATGGAGCAGATGAGAAACCTAACGGATGTGCATGAGGACTTCATGGCAAATGCTTCAGAGTCTGACATTCAAACTCAATACGTAAAAGACTCTAAGTATAACGATATAAAAAAGTCATTAACCAATGTCCGCATAGAATGGCATGTACGCTGAGGGAATCTCATTCCACAAATGTTGTCAAAGAGTCCAGTTCAAATGCAAAACTACCAATGCTCAAAATTCCAACATTTAAGGGAAATTATCTTGAATGGCGCTCATTCTGTGACATTTTCTCTACAATAATACACGAGAGGTCATCATTTAGCGCTACAGAAAAGATGGAGTACTTGAAAACTCATTTAGAAGGCGAGCCGATGCATTTGATTCAACATTTAACAATATGAAGTGTTAATTATCTCTGTGCATGGGAAACATTGAAGGCGCGTTATGACAATGAAAGAAAAATTGTCTCGATGTACATTGACAAGATGATAAAGCCTGGACATCAAGGAAATCAGCCAACATCAACATCAATCAAGGCAATTCTAGATGCAGCAAAGGAAGGGTTGTCAGCAATAAGCAACATGGGTTTCAACACCTCTTCGTGGGACCCTATAATCGTGCATCTTTTAACCAAAAGCTTAGATCCAGAAAGCAGAAACCTGTTTGAACAAAGTTTAGAGCAACCAAACAAGTAGCCGTCAATAAAAATTCTTTTCGAGTTCCTCTCGAGAAGATTTCAAGCGCTAGATGTCCTACCTCCAACAAAGCACAGACAACACAAAACTGAAAATGAACCGCACACGTCAGTGAGAAACTTTCACGTAGCCTCGAGATCAAATCAATGTTCTTTATGCAAAGGGGACCACGTGATATACTCATGTCCCAAGTTTCTAAGTGCACCACCAAAACAAAGGTTTCAGCAAATAAAGCAAGCCAATTTGTGTCATAATTGCTTACGACATGACAAGCAGAGTCAGTGCCTTAGCAAAAGAGCCTGCAGATACTGCAACAAAAACCATCACTCTCTTTTACATGTGGAGTGGTTTGAAAAAGCACCTAAAAATAAGAGAGTGGAGGTTCAACAAACTCAGGGGAGTCAACAACCGGCAGTTCAACAACCAGGTGTTCAACAAAAGGTCGAATCTAAACAGATAGCCCATGGCTATCAAAATCAGAACGTCCTTCTGGCAACGGCTATGCTTCACGCAAGCAGCAGTGGTGGGATGAAAAGTGTGAGGATACGAGCCCTGATCGATCCAGGATCTCAGGCGTCTCTTATAACTGAGGCAATCACACAATCGTTGCGGCTTAAAAAGCAAAAAGTACTCGTTGAAGTATGCGGACTTCGTGCAATTGGCACAGGAACAGCACGACACAGAGTAGACGTGACAATATCTCCACGCTTCTCGTCTAAATTCAAACTTCATCTAGAAGCCCTTGTATTACCAAAACTAACAAGGCAGCTGCCATCCTCTTCAACCCACAACCTTACAACGGATAAGTTTGACGACATAGAATTGGCAGATCCTACATTCAACATTCCAGGATCAATCGACATGATTATTGGGGCAGATGCTTATGGTGACATTATCCTCAACGGTTTACGGAGAGAAACCAGTAATATGCTGATAGCACAAGGGTCACACTTAGGATGGCTTATTTCTGGTCCCACATCTCCAAAACTGGACAGAGTTGGCACAATAAACGGATTCGTGGTACAAACAGCAGCTGATCAGCAACTTCAAAGGTTTTGGAAGCTGGAAGAGTTACCACAGCCAACATTTAAAACGCAAAGTGACAAGAAATGTGAAGATATCTTCAAGAAAACACACCGCAGAGACATAGATGGCAGATATGTAGTTAAAATCCCTTTTAACCAGAAAAAAGGGAATCACTGGAGCTGGGACAATCCAAAGACAGAGCTGTGGCAAGATTCCGTCAGCTAGAAGCAAGGTTGAATAAGGACAAACAACTCAAAGCAGACTAAACGAAGGTTATAGAAGAGTTTCTGGACATATGGGACATATGATTGAAGCACCTCCCAACACCAAATCAATGAACAACAGTTACTACATACCTCATCATGCTGTTTTGAAACCTGAGAGTACTACAACCAAACTACGAGTAGTATTTGACGGATCAGCAAAGACTTCGACAGGAGTCAGTTTAAACGAATTAATGCTAGTTGGTCCAAAACTTCAAGAGGACATAACAACAATTTTAAGGCGCTGGCGAAAACATAAGTATGTCTACACTGCGGACATAGAAAAAATGTACCGCCAAATAAGGATGAACGAAGACGACCAGGACTACCAGCGTATTTTATGGCAAAGTTCGATTAATCATCCAATAAGGGAGTACAAGCTCACAACAGTGACCTACGGTACGGCCGCTGCACCTTATTTGGCAGTTAAAACACTTCAACAACTGGCTCTAGATGAGCAGGAGAGGTATCCGCTTGCAGCAGACATTGTCAAAAACGATTTCTATGTTGATGATGTGATGTCTGGACGAGATACCTGAAAAGAATGCGAAGAAACTCAAATGCAATTGACAACAATGCTTAAAGGGGCAGATTTCAACCTTCGTAAGTGGGCTACCAATGACATTCGGCTGCTTGAACGTTCCACAGGAGTCTCAGAGCCTCAGCAGCATTCAAATCGACAAAGAAGAGACCATTAAAACACTGGGTATCCACTGGAGTCCTTCAAGTGATACCTTTCAGTTTAAAGTCCATATAAGCCCACCAAAAGAAGAAATTGAAACTCTTACGAAGAGAACGACATTATCAGAAATAGCAAAGCTGTATGACCCGCTCGGATGGTTGGCCCCGGTTACTGTTAGCGCAAAAATCTTAATGCAACAGATCTGGAAAACTGATCTGGATTGGGATCAACCACTCACAACTCAACGAGAAGATCAATGGAATAAGCTGAAGAATAACCTTGTGGTATTGGAAAACATCAGAATTCCGAGATGGCTGGGAGTTGATCAATCAAAAAAAAAAAATAGAATTACATGGATCTTGTGACGCGTCTGAAGCCGCTTATTCAGCTGTTGTATATTCGAGGGTGCCTATGCGCGGAGGTAGCTATGCTTCAGCATTACTGACTGTGAAGACTAAAGTGGCTCCTATTAAGAAGAGAATTCCGCTTCCTAGACTAGAACTTTGTGGAGCTCATTTGCTGTCCAAAGTCTTGTTGGAAACAATGCGGATATACAACTCGCAAGTAGGCAAGGTATTTGCGTGGACAGACTCCACAATAACATTAGCTTGGATACAGAAGTGCCCATCAACATGGAAGACATTTGTAGCCAACAGAGTTTCGGAGATCCAAGAAGTAACGAGCCCAAGTTCATGGAGGCACGTCCGATCGTTGGATAATACAGCTGACTGTGCTTCTAGAGGTATTACACCAGAAATTCAACATCATCTGTTATGGTGGAATGGACCTGAGTGGCTACTTCACAATGAAGATAGCTGGCCGAATAAAGTCGTACCTGAAGTTGAAGTCACAGAGGCAAGAGTAGCGAAAGTATTCCTAAACACCGTTGTTTCTGATTCGTTCGATATCTCTGAAGGATTCTCCAGTTATAACACTTTAATAAAAGCAGTCGTTTATTGCAAAAGATTTAGTGACAACTGCAAATCTCCAAGCTCAAAACGACCGGGAAGCTTAGAGTTACAACTAAATGAGTTCAACACAGCACGCAAAAGCATCATACGAGCAGTTCAAAAAAAGACGTTCCCAGAAGAAATCAATCACCTCTAAGAAGGAAAAAGCTTAAATTGTAAAAGTAAACTTTTATCGCTTTACCCACACTTGGATGAAGAAGATCTGTTAGTCGTAGGAGGTCGATTGGAAAACGCAAACTTATCGGAAATCGAGAAACATCCTTACATTTCTACACCCAATGACAGATTTACTAAATTATTGGTTGAAAACGTACATCAGCGCACCCTTCATGGAGGCATTCGATTAACACTATCGACGTTGCGCAAATCATACTGGATCCTTCAAGCAAAACGTGTGGTGCGGCAGATTATACACAACTGTGTGCGTTGTCATCGGTTTAGAGCACAAGGAAAAACCCAACTTATGGGAATTCTACCAGCCTCAAGAGTAACTCCATCAAAGCCATTTACACATACTGGAGTCGATTATGCCAGACCTGTTTAAGTCCTTATATCAAAGGGTAGAGGACACCGTACAACAAAGGGTAACATTGCAATTTTCATATGCCTGGCAACCAAGGCTATTCACATTGAACTAGTGAGCGATCTGAGCTCTACTGCGTTTTTAGCAGCTGTATGGCGCTTTACATGAAGAAGAGGAATTTGTACGCATTTCTACAGCGACAATGGGACCACCTTTGTTGGAGCGAACAAGGAAATTCAAATCCTGCTGCGCAATGCTATAAAACAATCAGAAATAGATGTCTCGAAAAACCTCATCTTGGATGGAACCGAATGGCATTTCATACCACCAGCGGCACCGCACTTTGGAGGGATATGGGAGGCAGCAGTGAAGTTAATGAAATACCATTAAAAACGAGTTATTGGTGACACCTCTCTCACCTTTGAAGAACTTTCCACATTGCTGGCCCAAATCGAAGCAGGTCTGAACTCTCGGCCGTAAGTTGCAATCAGTAACGACATCCGCGAATCACCAGCAATCACACCTGGGCACTTCCTCATTGAAGATTCACTCAATGCACTTCCTGGACCAATCGTGAGAGAATCGAAAAGCTATCGCTCCCGTTGGGTACTTACACAAAAAATGTACCACGATTTTTGGAAAATTTGGTCCTCGGAGTATCTTTCCCAACTCCAACAACGAACAAAGTGGAAACAGATTGAAGACAACATAGAAGTCGGGGACATCTTGTTGATAAAGGAGGATCGACTTCCACCAACAGCTTGGATGATGGCCAGAGTCTCTGAAGTTCACCCGGGCAAAGATCATGGAGTTAGAGCTGCAACTGTTTTTTGCAACAAAAAATATGTTAAGACCATTTACAAGGTTGTGTCCCTTACCGATCAAAACGGAGAAAGAAACAGAAGCTTCAGAAGATGGTAGCTCCTCAACAACACCCAGGGCATCTTCTCAGCAAGTTAACATCGCAGTGACTTCTGAAGATATCGAGAAGCCAGCAAGTCTTCATAGAATGGAACGAAACCATCACAAAAACAGATATATAAACCCCTTTCTATGGATTTGGTGTTTGTCAGCACTTTTGAACTCCTCAATCGCGATGCCAATGAAACAGGAATTCGAAATTACCCAGTTTAGAAGTCAACCTGGCATCTACTTCGAAGGTTCGGGTAGTGCAAATTTGATCGCGAGCTCGTGGAAACCGATAGTGTTTTTTAACATGAGCAACTACTGGTCAGAGTTCTACGTATACAAAAACAGCGTTACAGAAATGAAAAACCTATGTCTACTTACGAATTTGACAGACGTTAAAGATTTGCCTTGTGAAGGCACTTTAAGTCAGTTCATACGCCAGCTTCAACAAATCGAACTGAATAACGATGTGCTTCTACATGCAAACAACGATAAAATACACCGATCGAAACGCTCTCCGTTTGACTTTATTGGAACTGTCGCAAATGAGTTATTTAGAGTACTGGACCAACGATTTGCCCAGGGTTATGAGGAGACTATAGAACATGTGCGACTGAATGAAAATTATCTTATAGAACTCATGAGAAACCAAACAACTATAATCGAATCAACGGTTAACATTTTCAAACAAGATAAGTTAGAAACTGAAAAACAGTTCAAGTCGCTTAGTAACATCATAAGCCGTCTAAATAATGAAGTCGACAAGTACAACACGTACAAAATGCTTAGCTCAATAGCTTTTAACGCACTTCTCATGATGATAAACTGATGATAAATCAGAATACTCAGAATGTGCTGTTAGATGTCATCCTGTCAACACACAATGGAAGAATCCATCCCCTCATCCTATCGGTGAAACAGTTGAAGGAAGAGCTTACGAGTTGCTTCCAGTTCCCACATGGACCACTGAAAATTTTACATGCATTGTTCCGTCCTCGGATTACTTATTAGCCAATCATCAAGGAGATCACTTTTACCCGATCAACAAAGATGAATTCATGTCATGCCAACAAAGGTCAACTGATAGATACTGGTGCAACTTGCAACATCCATTATTGATGTATGGATCAGAGGTCAGTTCTTGTGAAATGAACATGTTGCGATGCAACCAAAAATTGTCAACATCGTGCGTTTTAAGAAATATCCCAGCAAAGTCATACTGGATAGAGATGCACCACATAAATACATGGATATTCAGCATGCCGCAGCAGACAACGATCAACATCATCTGTGATTTGCACCCAACACCAGTAGTCTTGGAAAAAAGCGGGATAATAAAGTTGCCTTCACACTGCATGATTCAAGATCAAACCATGATCATAATCGGACGGCAGACAATAACCAGCAGAATTGTGTCTTCGTTTCTGCCATCACGCAACTTGAACCTCCATTTACCGACACGTAAAAAATCAACAGTAAATGAACTGCCATCGTCACCTGAAAAAAAAAGACTTGTTCTTTTTCACGGTCCCCACCTCCGCGAGGGTTTGACAAGCCCTCCGAGAGTATTAATAGTCTTGAAAAACTTCTCAGATAGCCGTTCGGATTCGGCAAAAAAATTGTAGGTCCCCTTGTATGTAACGAAATCAACACACCAGCATGCATTGTTGAGAAGTTGGCCCTGGTTCCCCTCGAGCTGTTGCGTCACTCTATTTTTAAATGAACTGCCAGCAAACGTTCAGGGAAGTGGCAACAAACAAGCCCTTTCCAATATTGAAAAGGCAATTAATTTGCAAAGGAATCAGGAACACATTCTTGAAGAAATACGCACACATAGGATTCATCAGTATTCACTTGTTGGTTCAAGTGCAATTATTCGGATGGTCGTTATCGTCATCGCCATTATCATCTTGCGAAAAAGAGGAGGTCAATCCCCGAGAGTTGAACACCTGTATTAAACCAATAAATCAATCACGCCACCACTACAACCAACGCTTGATGACGCCGACTTCTGCATATCGTCCGTGTGAAGAGGCTCCAGCATGTTGTGTCCAACATTTGATGACGCCGAACAATTCGCAGTTCCCAGCAATGCATGAGAATTATATCAAAGCGCAAAGTTATTTCTATCATTCCCATGCGTTCAATTACAATTATTGTAATTGAACCTCATGATAACAAAATGTGTAGCGAGTGTAAATAAACCTTAGAATAAGAAATTGTACAGTAAGCATTATTTTAGTATATATATACACTAAGGCATTAGAATAGAATAAAGTTTTTATTTTCACATTGGACACCCAGCAATACGGTCATTTTATTTAGTTTCCCCCTCCAGCGGTAAGAACTACAATAAATCTTTATTGCTGCTTAAACAGAGTGAAAACTTTCGGTCCGGATTTCAAAAGCCTAGACAATCTTGAGGAGCGTTTCTGGACCTTAGAAGAAAACCTGTCTTCCCCGTCACAACAAATTAAAAAACGGTTAGCTAAGGAAGAAAAGCAGTGCGAGGAAATATTTGCAAAAACTACAAGAAGAACCCAGTCTGGACGGTAAGTTGTTGCCCTTCCATTCTCCAACAATCCGAAGAGTCTAGGGGATTCAAGAGAAATAGCAGTTCAGAGATTCCTTACTCTGGAAAGAAGGCTCCTACGGAATCCACAAATCCACAAACAATACATTGAGTTTATGAGAGACTATATCTCGCTTAAACATGAAAGAGATCGACTACCATTGAACTTTAAACGATCAACCACAATACTTTCTTCCACATCATTGTGTATTGCGACCCGAAAGCAGTTCCACCAAACTAAGGGTGGTATTCAATGGATCATCCAAAACATCTAAAAATATATCTCTCAACCAGATTTTATACAGCGGCCCAGCCTTGCAAACCGATCTGTTCGCAATTTGACTGCGTTTTCGAGCTCACAAATACGTCTTCACAGCCGACATTTCCAAGATGTATCTCTAAATTCTTGTACTCAACTCTGCAGACGATTTCAACGTATTGTGTGGCGAGAATCTAAGGATGAACCTTTGAAGACGTACGAACTAAATACCGTCACTTATGACACCAAATCTGCACCTTATCTTGCCATCAGATGTCTTCACGATCTAGCAGAAGGAGCCAACCTTCAGCATTTAAGAGGAGCCAAAATAATACGTGAAGATACCTACATAGATGATATTCTAACCGGGAGCAATAATCTGAACGACGCTCTGAAAATGCAATCAGAGCTAAAGAACCTTCTGGCCCAAGGACAATTTCATTTACGGAAATGGTGCGCCAATAACCCAGCTCTACTTGAAGGGATCCCAAAAGAAGATCGTGAGACGGAAACGATACTCCATGATCAGAACGAAGGATTTATTAAGACCTTAGGGCTGACCTGGCTCCCAACCTCAGACAAATTCCTCATCAAAACAAATTGGAATGAAACGAAACGGTTAACTTAACGCACCATATTGTCAGATACTCCTCTCCCTAAAGCTTTCCAAAACTGCACTCACCTAAATTCCTTCTAGCACATACATACGTATTATTTTCTCAACTCTTATACGTTAACCCACACGCTGTTTTACACTAATTTCCAGTAAATCACTATCTCTGTCTAAAGCTTTCACTGTACCATTAAATTAAATATAGCTCATAATAGACTTTCATGTCCTTGTTTTTGGCGGTGAAGTTTTAGCGACTTAGTGGCGCAAAGGTAGGGTGTTAGGTTGATGAAGTTGTTATTCTCCGAAAGTTTAGGTTTGAATCCCGCGGTCGTTTCGACGATTTTTTTTTCTCTTTGCGTATTGGTTTATCAAAATATTTTAACTTTCGCATTATTCGTTACTAGGTCCTTTTAATACCAAAATTTTTTTTCTCTCGAATTGGCCTGTTTAGCCGGAAAATGTTGCGATAGCAAAATCAATGCCCCTCTATATACTTGCCATGGTCCTTGTGGTAACCACTTCCAAGCTAAATGCGTTGGCTCAACTGCCGCGTTTCTTGAAAAAGTCAACTCATCTGAGCTAGCTTTCTGGTTTTGTCAGCCTTGTCGTAAGATTTCCCTGTCCCAACTGTCTTTTAAATTGTCGTCCTTTAAGCATGACATCAAAAAACTGTCAAAGAATTTCAATGACTTGCTTGATAGTTTTAATTCAGCTGTGACTAACGTCTCATCGTTTTCCAGTGTCAGTTTTTCTACTGATGCAGCCACTGAAACAGATCCTGACCCCCCATCTTCATCTTTTAACATTCAGAAAATCGACGTATCTACCTCGACAGAAGCTCTTCCTCTTTCTCCTTGCTTATCTCTGTCATTAACTAATGACGATATCGCTTCCACATCGTCGGTAGCCCCTTTGACTGTGCTTAATCCCGTTTCGGAAAACGCGAATCGCCAGACTAAAACTATATCTAACATTGAGCCTAAACGTCCTAACTTGAGGACCCGTAATAAGAAATCAATCATTGAGGTCCCTTCAAACTCATCGCCTCCGTTAATTGGTAGTGCTTCTCCAGATATTACAGCCTCTGTTTCCAAATTACCCTCCAATTCTTTACAATCTATGCCTAAGCCAAAAATAATCTTTGTTTCTAGGCTTAAACCGGAAACTACTGCTGATGAAGTTGTTCATCATCTGATTTCACAAAAAATCATCTCTACTGATTCTATTGTCAAATGCACGAAACTCAGTAAGCAAAACAGCTTTGTGTCGTCGTTTAAATTAGTATCCCCACCCGCTCTTTTCGACTCTATTTGTAACAGCACAATCTGGCCAACTAACACTCTGGTCAAGGAATTTACATATCGATCCACAAAGGCTAAGCCACAAAGTAAACTAAACATCTTTTCAAAAAACTAAGCAGCAGGCTAAGCTGCTTCTATCAGAATGTTCGATCGATCCGCAGCAAACACAAATCGGAAGATGTATTTAAAAATTCAATGGTTTTTCCTCATGAAGTCATTGTTTTGATTGAAACTTGGCTCAATGCTAGTATAACTGACGCGGAGCTCTTTAATAATGAGTTTCTAGTACATAGAAAAGATCGTCATATGGACGATTTGAAAGCATTGGGTGGAGGAGTTCTCACCGCTGTTCGGAAACACATTACTTTGTCGAAAGTTCCCTTCCCCTTTTCTGTCAATATGGAAATTGTTTGTGTAAAACTTGATTTCAAGCCTTATTTTGTATATGTTGTAAACACATATATCCCTCCCGATAGCTCTGCTGAAATATACTCGGAGCTAGCAAAAGCCCTTGATTATATATTCAGCCTTTCATGTTGCAATAGTACTGTTCTCCTAATTGGTGACTTTAACCTTAGTCCTCTAAAATGGGTACCTTCAGACGCATGGATAGCAATGGGCACCTTCAGACGCATGGAGACCTGCGTGAAATTAAAGAAAAACGAAATTTGTGACCGTCCCTGGTATACTAGTGAACTTAGAGCCTTGCGTAACAAACGAAACAAGGCTTGGAAATTATATATAAAAAGTTTAAATCATATAGACCTCGAAAGATTTATAGTAATTTTTGAGGAATTCAAAGCTCTTTCGGACTATCTATATAACAATTATATCTCTCAAATGGGAGTATCATTTAAATCTAATCCATATAAATTTTGGAAATTCGTCAATTCGAAAAGAAAGACGGACGGATATCCAGTGAATTTAACGTATAACGGTAGCTCATCTAACAACCCTGCTTTAATTTGTAATTTCTTCACTCACAACTTTTCTAAATCGTTCAGAGATGGTCCGTTTCCTGTCGACACGGAATACTTTGAATATCTTAAGCATTCAGCACAAGTCAGCTTTAATGGAATACCAGTTGCTTTTGAGTCTATTAAAGAGTTCATGTCTAATCTTAAAGAGGATTGTTCTGCAGGACCAGACGGGATTCCACCTATTTTGTTAAAAGAATGTAAGGATATACTTGCCTTTCCCCTCCAACATCTATTTAAGCTGTCGCTTTCTTCTGGAATTTTTCCAAACGCTTGGAAGCTATCGTATATAACCCCTGTTTTAAAAAAGGGAGATAAGTGTGATGTGTCAAATTACAGACCTATTGCAAAGCTATCATCCATACCTAAACTTTTCGAGCAAGTTGTTTGTGATAGTCTTGTCTTTTTCTGTCGCAATATCATTTGTATAGAACAACATGGCTTTGTAAGAAACAGATCCACTGTCACTAACCTCGTGTCCTTTCACAGCAAGTGTACCAACGCTCTGGAGAGTCAATTTGAAGTTGACTGTATTTACACAGGTTTTTCAAAAGCTTTTGATCTAATTTCACATGAAATTATTGTTTTTAAACTTACATCCCTAGGTTTCCCACCTAATTTCATATCTTGGATTATATCTTATCTTCACTTGAGAACTTATCAAGTAAATTTCAGAGGGACTAAATCAAATATCTTTTCCGCGGTATCAGGTGTTCCCCAAGGGAGCCATCTTGGTCCTCTTCTCTTTATACTCTCAATTAATGATTTCCCGTCAAGTGTGAAACATAGTGATATTCTTGCATATGCCGATGATATGAAAATATCAAAAACAATAAAGTCAGTGTCGGACCATAGTTTTTTGCAGTCAGACATCGACAGTTTCACCATCTGGTGTGATAAAAATTGACTCACACTTAACCCAAATAAGTGTCAGGTTATGACGTTCTCAAAAAAACGTACGCCAACGGAGTTCTCATATACAATAAACAACCACATCCTTGGTCGTGTCTTTCGATTTAGTGATCTTGTTGTTTTCTTTAGCTCTGATCTTACTTTTTCCGAACACATTAATCATGTCGTTAATAAGTCTAACTGTATGCTGGGGTTTATTAAAAGATGGGCTTAGGAATTTAATAATCCTTATGCAACTCTTTCGCTGTACAATAGTTTCGTTAGGCCACACCTCGAATATGCTTCACAGGTTTGGACACCATCCCAAATTTGTTATGCTGACAGGATTGAGGCTATTCAGAGGAGATTTATCCGCTTTGCTCTAAGAGGCCTTCCTTGGGAAGATCCATTTCATCTTCCACCTTATTCCCAGAGGCTAAAATTTCTTAATCTGCAGAGCCTGTCTCAAAGACGTATTAACACCGATCTCGTTGTTATTCAGCAAATATTGTTAGGTCACATTGAAGCACCTGACCTCTTGTCCTCTTTCAAATTTAAATTTCGTGGTGGCTCTTATAACCTACGTAATATCAATCTGTTAAACGTTCCGAATCATAGATCGAATTACGGCATGCATGAGCCTATTTCACGCATGAGTACCCTGTACAATTTATATAGTAGTGTTCTAGATATCATATATATTGACAAAGTGACACTGAAAAAGCTGCTTAAGCAATTGTAATTTTGTTTCTTTATGTGTATCTGTTTTGTCAATTTTTTCCTATTTTCTTAATTGTTGTGTATGTGTTAAGTGATCGTTACATTAACCACTAACACCTGCACTAGTTGAAGAGCCTGTGTAAGCAATATTTTGCTTGGCAATTTTCTGCTTGTAGTTGCTGCTTGCTTTAAGCACCCTACATCACAGATCTGATAGTGCAATTAAGATACTGCTCACATCTTTGATCCACTGGGAATACTTAGCCCAGTAGTAATCTTGGTAAAAGTATTTCTGCAAGAACTATGGGCTTTAAAACTAAAGTGGGATGCTGCGCTACCTATGGAAATAATGTCAAAATTGATGATATTCAGAAAGGAGCTTCTAAAACTAAATAACCTGAAGATCCCTCGACACATGATAATTGAAGAGGCAACCAAGACTGAGCTTCATGAATGCTCGGACGCTTCACAGCGAGCGTATGGAGCTGTGGTTTATCTGAAATCCACAGATAAACAGGGTGTAGTCAGCGTTCGACTAGTGTGCTCTAAAACTCGAGTGGCACCGACGAAACAACAAACAATTCCTCGCCTGGAACTGTGCGCAGCTAAGTTACTGGTAAAGTTATTAAAGATAGTAAAGGAAAGCTTATCAATAAACTTTAACCCAATTACTTATTGGACGGACTCGTAAATTGTTCTAGCTTGGATTAACACAAGATCACCTTTAAAAACTTTTGTTGCTAATCGCGTTACAGCGATTCAAGACGAGACTTCAAGAACCCAGTGGAAATTCATCACCTCAGAACTAAATCCAGCAGATCTTCTATCCCGTGGCGTTTTTCCCGAACATCTGTCGAAGTCCACAGTTTGGTTTCACGGCCCTGCATTCTTACAAAAAACTGCATCTGAATGGCCAAAGCAGCCCCCAAATCTGCAAGACGAGATTATGCCAGAGATCAAAATCATGAATACCGTACTCTTAGCATTCCCACTGACACAAAATAATTTTTATTTCATTTGAGTTTCTACAACACATTACGGCCTATGTTATACACTCTGTCAGTAACTTGAAGCGAGCGAAGAACTACCGACTTCTCGACCGTGGACTATCAGTCCAGGAATTGAAAGCAGCAACCATAGAAATTATTAAACATATTCAGGAAACAGCGTTCTCAGAGGAGGTGGCAGCACTCATTAAATCTGGACATGTTCTCCAAAGCAGTCCGTTGAGCTCATTGACACCATTTATTGACGACAGACATGTGATCAGAGTGGGAGGCCGACTTGCCTCCCACTCCACTCCAGAGATTGCTGCTGACAGATCTGCATTACGAGCAGGACCCCAAGCCCTATTGGCAATCGCAAGGCAGAACTACTGGATTTTGAGTGGAAGACAATTATCACAAAAGGTACTACACAATTGCATGAAGTGTTTTAAGGCCAAGCCTAAAAGTATTGACCAACTAATGGGCAATTTACCATCAGCACGTGCCAAACCCTCAAGACCATTCTCAAACGTTGGTGTAGACTTTCTCGGTCCAGTACACGTTTACTATAGAATTCGGGGCAAACAGTCAACAAAGGCCTATGTTTCCGTCTTCATATGCTTTGCCACAAAGGCCGTGCATTTGGAACTGGTATCTGACTTAACAACTCAAGCATTTAGTGGAGCCCTGAAGCGTTTTGTGGCAAGACGAGGCTACCCATCGACAATATACTCCGACAATGCCACAAATTTCATGGGACTCGAAATGAGCTCACTGATCTATACTCCAAACTATTCACGGATGAAGGAAGAACCTCCATCCGAAAATTTTGCGGCAGGAAATCAATAGAATGGAAACCAATTCCACCACGTTCTCCTCACTTCGGAGGCTTGTGGGAGGCTGCTGTTAAATCTGCTAAGCACCATATGAAGCGGATATTCTCAGATGCAGCTTTAACGCAAGAGGAACTTACAACAGCTTTAGCTCAAACTGAAGCCGTACTAGACTCCAGACCTCTGACTCCGATGTCTACTGACCCAAACGATTTGGAGGTGCTCACACCAGGTCACTTTTTAATTGAAGCACCACTGACTGCAATGGCCGATCCTGAGGTTAAAACTACTCACATCACCCATACAGCCAGATGGAATTTCGTGACATCAATCCATCGAGAGTTTTGGTGCCGGTGGACCAGTGAATACTTGCAAGAGCTGCAATAGAGGCACAAATGGAAACATCCTCAAGAAGTTATTCCACCAGGAACATTAGTCCTCATAAAAGAAGACTATCTTCCTCCCCTAAAATGGCTGATGGGAAGAATTTTAAGAACAATTCCTGGAATGGACAAACTTACTCGTGTAGTTGACATCAAAACAGCTTCTGGAGAAATAAGACGTTCAATCGCTAAGATCTGTCCACTTCCAGTCGAAGTTCAATCAAACAAAACGACTGCCGCGAACCTGCTTGTGGTACACACCTCAGCCGAAGTTACGACCAGCCCTCGGATTCATCTCAGGAGGACCAGAGTTACTCAGTCACTTAAAGGACGATTCTTACCAAAACAAAAGAAACCTGAGAGCCACCGCGAATCCAACCGGAAACGAAGTTATCCGAACCCAACATCTGTGCCAGCCCAGAAGGTCAAAATAAACCCAATAAAAACTATCTTCATGGGTTTACTACTCCTGGGCACTGCAGTTGCACAAGGCACAGAACCAAACACACTTGACGCTCAACACTTTGACGAGAAAAGTAAGAAGCTACAAATTCATTATCCAGACAGCTTTTGTGATGCAGTGATTAACCACCTCGAAAGGCGCCTTGTTGAATCCAAAATTTAAAATGATTCTAATGCAAAGAAATAGAATGTCTGACAGAAAAAGAAGATCTCCTTTCGATTTCGTTGGTACTATCGCCAATAAATTATTTGGTATTCTTGACCAAGAATACGCTAAATACATAGAAGACAATATTCAGATGGCATACAACAATGAAAAACATCTTCTGGATCTAAGTAAAAACCAAACATCTATTATTGATTCCACATATAATATCCTGAATAAATCGTTATCTTCTATAAAGGAACAATTCAAAGTTGTCAACAAACAACTTACCACAGTTTACGATTCTATAAATAGTGGCTCAAATATTGGATAATTTTCAACGAACGCAAACAGCAATTCTCGAAGCCATATCAGACATTCATCAAGGAAGAATAAACGCTCTATTTCTTTCACCATCGCAACTACTCAAGAAACTGGAAAAAATTCGTAAGGCCATCCCAAACACCTTAGCACTGCCAGGGTATGACGATTATAACCTACCTAAGCTATACGAGCTTCTACGAGTTAAAGCACGAGTAACTCCTACTTCTATTTTATTCCTGGTCAAATTACCATTACTAAACACTCAAATGTTTCAACTATTCAAAATTACACCATTGCCTGTTCAGCGAAATGATTCATTTGTATCCACATC